>JZLH01S0490185.1:13248-25920 GCA_001188425.1 Eucidaris tribuloides
AAAGAGGAGGATAATTCTTGTCCGTCCCACCTGCAGTGCATGGCATTTACGCGCGCATTTAGGTTTTCGATAATCGGACAGGTATGTTGTCGCCATATCGTGCCTGCTGGCTGGATATTTGTGAAAATAGATCATGAGATTCTATTATGCGTGGTAGTTCGATATGTTTTCCAACATCGACTATTTCGGATATCTCTCTAATCCAAATGGCCAGGCGCCCTAATTCAATTACAATTATAATTACAATACTTGGAAAAAGTTAAATGTAATTCACGTAATGTGTTCAATTACTTGCTAATTGAGCCCGAACAGTGGAAGTACCGAGCCCGTGGCAGCTTACTGCAGGACCGAAGGAGGGTACTGACTTCCTGGCTGAACAGTGCCCACTTGCAGGGAGGCGTGCGGGCTGTCACAGTAAAGAACTGCTAGCAGGCCGGCATGTCGCTGGTAGTGAGCGGTTATATTTCTGCCTCTTTCGTACTGAGCTCGGTGAAGGGACATGAAAAAATAAATAGTATGACATTGTATGTTTTAAGTTTTTATGTTTTCTCCGATTTTTGTTTTAAGGCCCGGAATTGTACATCGGTACATCCATTGTCTGCTCTTTTTATGGAGCAGCAGCTCAGTGCGAGATCTGCGCAAAGCAATGGCTTACTCCTATTATAGACTGAAGTGGGAGCGGGTCTCCTTTCGTTTCTTCGCTTGTGCTTGTCCCTCTCCCACTAGGAGCAATCCGATAGCACTGTAACAGGGGTGGCAATGTGTGTGTGTGTGTGTGTGTGTGTGTGTAGCGTGTGCCTGGTGGGGCACTGAGGGTAAAACCACCCCATTGGTACGGTAAGTAGTTAGGTATTGTATGCGCAATATTCGTCGAATAAAAAAGGAACGTTTCTTTGGACACGCCACTGGCTTTCTGCGTCGCAGTCGCAAAATAGGCGCGGAGAATCAACCCTCCCCCTAGTTTTTGTTGTTTGTCTCTATTTGTGGGGTCTGGACGATCTCAGAGTTATTTTGGTAGAGCGCCCTACACTCCCAGAGTTCAGTACAGCACACGTCGCAGCCCCATCCCCCATAAAAAGGACGACACCGCCTACCGTCTCAAATCCCTGTCTTCAGAACGCACAACCTGTCAGTCATGCCTACTCTCTCACAGTCTCGCACTGGTAGCTGTCCTAGTAAATTATGTCGTGCGCTTTAATTTGTGGTTTCTGTACACTATCATCAATTTGAAAAACAAATTGTAATTTATTAAATATTGTTGAAAGCTATGCAGTTGTGAAGCTAAGTTATTTGCTGAGCAGAAAAAAAAGGAAAAAAAATTTTTGAAAAAAAAAATTATAAAAAACATTTTGTACTTTTCCCTTCGCTCCACAAACACAAGCAAAAACTAAGAAAGGTATGATAGTCTCTAGCTTTAAAAGAATTGAGTTCGGGATTGGTGCAAGTCCAATTACTCTCCCTTGACATTACAATACCAAAAACCAGTACTTTAAGTAAATAGTATGGTTGAAAGGTTTTGAGATGCGCATACATCATGAATTTGTTGTTTTATGAGAAAAACTACTATGATATGTTGACCAGAATATGTTCTGTTTCCCTTTAAATTCGTCAAATTGCGAATCAGCGGTTCGCAGTGAACCAGCTGCAGCATGACCTCCGGCCACGCTGATGCCAGACAATTTTCGGAACTAACAGAACGGCGTGCAGCATTGAACAGTCACTAGTAAATTTTGAAGTTTAAATGTCGGCAGCATCTTTTACCAAAAAATATGTATTGTTCAACCCAAGGGTCTCTATGACAGGTGATTTATTTATACCTAATCTATCACATTGTGAACGATTTGAGGCCTGATATCATTCATGTTTTGCCGTTTCTGCGTGTGGCAAATCCCGTACTCTGTCTTTTAAACAAATGTTTAAGATCATAAAATGATGAGCTTCGTTGGCAATTGTGGTGTAGGGTTCACTGCAAGTGTTTTGTCCCTCTTTTAGAATTTTCAGGGCCACATCAAAGGCTACTCGTGAAGCCTACGCCATCGAAAAGAAGACCCCTACAGAAGTCACGATCTTGGATTAATCTCGTTTCAGCGGTAAGCAACCACCTGATTGTCAAGATACATTTTTAGTCAGAGTGTTCATATTTTTATAAACCTCTGCCACAAAGTGGTACGCAGAGGCATTGAAGGTGTAGCATGCCTATCAAGAAGTCAATATACTGTAGTAACATATAAAGCTGTATACGCCATGTAATTTGGGCGTCCATATGTTTCACGAGGTGTTTGCTTCAAAGACTGGGAATTTGCGAGAAATATTCTTTTGCAAATTTATTGCTATTTGCATTCACTTTTGTACAGAAAAATGTCAGGAAAGTGAGAAATTTTTGCTGAATCATCCACCCATTGTATGTTTTATAGAATTTGAAAGGCGCTAGGAATGAATATATGAAGGTCAAAAGGTCAAAGATGCAGTGGTCACCTGTGTGTGTAATATGCAGTTAATAAATACTATGGTGACGTAATGGAAGCCTGTCGTCATCTAAATGTATGGTGTTCTGGGCTTCCTGTGGGCGAGCGCTGTTGTTCCGCATAGGATTAATAACAGGGTTCGTGACTTAAATCAGTGCATGAAAATCAATTGATCGGAATCATTATTTTTTTTTCGAGAAAAAAAAAATCCCAGTGATATAAAACTACAGATTAAATCATTCTTCCAAACCGATCAAAAAACCCATCAACCCAAAGCCTGGAATGATAATCTGCTTTTGCAAACATCGTCCTACAGGCCGCAACTTCGGAGCATCTCTGCACATCTGAAGTGGAGATTGGAGGAGATGCCTAGAGCACGGATGGCACGGAGTCGTGCTCACAATGCACTCAGCGCTAACGATGAAAACTATCAGAGGGGCTATGAGTGGTGGCTCTAATGAAGGAAGCCAAATGGTAAATTTATGGCTAAAAAGTGCTAAGGTATTTTTTTATTCCTTCGCAGAGGTTTGGGTTGGAAGATGAAATAAATTGATTAGAAGCAGATAACTACAGTTATACAGGTGCATGTATAAATAAGTAAGAAAGAATATTTCCAGGGTACCATTCAAGTCAAAACATGTAGCACTGTCTCCCCGAGCAGGCCCTGCAATAAGCATAAATGTTATTATTACAACTTCTACTGTTGTAGAATGCCAAAGCGCACTGGGGCTAGAAAGCAGAAATGTAACAATTTTAATAAGTCTTTGGTTTTGACCTGGCTGAGGCGTCGAATCCATGACCTTCCGGATGTGAGACGGATGCCATTGACCACTAGGCTGATCAACACGCAGTGATTACTTTTTTTTTATAACAAATTGTTGGGAGATTGATTGGTGCACTTTGGCTACTTTTGAGCTAAATTGAAAAAAAAAATGGGGTTGGGAGGGAACGGAGGATGGAGGGTTTTCAGAGCCGACTTGATTATTTCAGTGATGTTATTCCTTTGCTGTGGAGTTGTTGAGAATAGTTTTATTGTTGTGTCAATAGATTTCAGTTAAAGGTCAATAATTCCCTTTGCCGCCCATTTATAAATGTCCTGTATTTATTATAAGCGTGCATGCCTTCTTTTTCATGTTTATGATGAATACAGGGTGTAGTTACAAAGTAGTACACTATGATTTTGTTAGGCAAAATCTGGATAGTTATTTTTTTTATTGGTAGATGAAAGGTCTACCTTAGAAGATTAACAGCTACCCAAAGATTGTGTCAAAGGTTATGCATGCTGAGTGAACTTCCACTGCTTGTAAACTCCTGTTAATCTTAAATTTCCCACCAAACATGTAAATCCTTTGTATGAATTCAATAGCAATTGAACACAGGCAGGGGCAGAATTTTGCCTGATGGATAGCAAATCTGACCTCCTCATAATATCTCCTTTATATAGAATTAAAATATCTTATTTTAAAAAAACCTCTACAGGTTTCGACACAAGTTCTTAAGTTCTGGTTCATACATCATGTTTTAAAGTTTGCAAGAATCTATAAGTGTTGATTGACGTTTGTGTGTGCATTGTTTTGCTCTCGTGTGTATGATTAACGAGTGCAGCAATTGCCAGGATCAGGTAAATTGAAAGTCATGAGCTCCATCTTCCAAATGTTATACATGTCCTGAGTCATGTCACATAAGGAAAACACACCGTGATTTCGGGAATTCTCCCTAATCACATGTAGCTTCCCATCTCCTGAATGCAATGTGGCACTCTAATATTTTGGCCCTTTAATTAATTGAAGTGTAAACTTCTGGGCAGCAGTATATCTGCATGCAAGGTCCGTACACATGCGAATGCTAAAATACTCTTAAGTTCTGATGGTAGTACAATCTATTCTTATAACTCGCAACTAAGGCAACAAGTTATTTTCATATTGCATCACATTGGTATTTAAATTGGATTCTCTGGCATGCGTTCGCATTCCTCTCTCACGGGTAAACATTAACTCTTTGGGTCGAGAGTTTGCAAGTTCAATTCGACTTTGTTTTTCTGATTGTAGGAACATTACTTTCAATCGACATATAAAAGTCCTTTTAAGTCGTGACAGCAGACACTCTTCCAAGAATTGGTCATGCAGGTCCGATCACATGTTTGGTCGGGTATAAAGAAGGGTTACTTAAGTATTGGCAGATTTATGAGGTTCAAAATGATGGGTTTTGTGTGCACGATAATACAGAACGAATCTACTCGAACCGGAAAGTATAATCCCAACTTAACAAAGTGGCCAAATATCGCTATCTCAGCGAGGTGATATCAACTTTATATTAGCTATATGCCAATAGGGAGAATTTGTGAATGAGATAACGCATCTCAGATGCTGTCTGGACCAGAAATTTGAAAACTGTGACTCTAGTTTGCGTATAAAAGGTAAAATATACCTTAATTAGAGTGATAGGTAATTGCAGTCCACGATATTGCAAGCTGTGTGAATTACAGCTCTTAAGCACAAACCCAAGAAATATGAAGAAAGTAGGAGAGGAGAGTTGCGAAATGAGGAGAGTGTGATGAGGGAGAACATGACGTTCGATGGATGATCAGTGGGGATCTGAGTCGTCACACTAGCTCAGGGGAAGGTGGTGGGTGGATCAGAGTGAAACGTAGTGGGTGGTATGAGCCCTGGATGGGACGTGCCAACACGTGAACGAAAGAACTATAGACACACTAGTGGCATGCAGTCGAGTGTGAGAGATAAGTACACTGTAGATAGTCGATGTTAGTTGCCGCACTAAATGATCATTACAGGGTACTATCTACAATGACTGATGATAGGTCTAAGTTTGAGTGTTGACTCTCAGGGCAAACCACTAGTTCATCGATCACCCCACACTCCCCTGAGAGTGTGAGACTAGAATGATCAATGAAGTTGTACAACCCTCATTGAACTCACTTTCTCATATTCTTGGGTTTGTGCTAGAGTGTATTCACACAGCTGCAATATCGTGACTGCAATTACCTATCACTCTAATTAAGGTATATTTAGCCTTTTATACGCAAACTAGAGTCACAGTTTTCAAATTCTGGTCCAGACAGATCTGAGATGGTTTCTATTCACAATTCTCCCTATTGCATATAGCCAATATAAAGTGATATCACCTCGCGATAGCGATATTTGGCACTTTGTTAGTGGGATTTATACTTCCGGTTCGAGTAGATCGTGTATTCGTGCACACAAAACCCATCATTTTGAACCTCATTAAATCTGCAATACTAGTAACCTCTTCATACCCGACCAAACATGGATCGACCTGATGACCAATTCTGGAGAGTGTCTGTGTCACGATTAAAAGACTTTTTTGGTGAAAGTAATGTTCCTACAATCAGAAAACAAAGGAATGAACTCAAACTCTCGCAAAGAGTTAATGTTTACCCTGTGAGAGAGGAATGCGAACGCAGAAGAATCCAATTTAAATACCAATGTATGAATATGAAAATAACTTTGTTAGTTGCGAGATTATAAGAAAGATTGTATACCACAAACTAAGAGTATTTTAGCATTCGATGTGTACGACCTTGCATGCAGATATAGCTCTGCCAGAAGTTTACACTCCAAGAATTAAGGGCCAAAATATTAGAGTGCCACATGCATTCAGAGATGGAGAGCTACATGTGATAGGGAGAATTCCCCTAAATCACGGTGTGTTTTCCTTATGTGAATGACTGGACATGTATAACATTTGGAAGATGGAGCTCATGACTTTCAATTTACCTATCCTGGCAATTGTGCACTCTATAATCATACACAGAGAGCAAAACAATGCACACACAACGTAATCAACACTTATAGATTCTTGCAAACTTAAAAACATTGATGTATGAACCAGAAATTAAGAACTTGTGTCGAAACTGTAGAGGTTTTTTAAATAGATATTTTAATTCTATATAAAGGAGATATTACTGAGAGGTCAAGATTTGCTCATATCAGCAAAATTCTGCCCCTGCCTGTGTTCAATTGCATGAATCTCATACAAAGGATTTACATGTTTGGTGGAATTTAAGATAACAGAGTTTACAAGCAGTGGAAGTTCACTCAGCCATGAACCTTTGACAAATCTGGGAGTGTAATCTTCTAGTAGACCTTCATCTACCCAATAAAAAAAAATAATAATCCAGATTTGCTAACAAAATCATAGTGTCTACTTTTGTAACTACACCCTGTATTCATATAAACATGAAAAAGAAGCATGCACGTTATAAATAAATACAGACATTTATAATGGGGGCAAAGGACATATTGCCTTTAACTGAAATCTATTGACACAACAATAAACTTTCTAACAACTCCAACAGCAAAGGAATACATCACATGAAATAATCAAGTCGGCCTGAAACCCTCCATCCTCCGTCCCTCCCAACCCCCATTTTTTTTAATTTAGTCAAAAGTAGCCAAGTGCCCAAGCCAATCTCCCCAACAATTTGTATAAAAAAAATAAATCACTGGTGTGATAGCCTAGTGGTAATGGCATCCGTCTCACATCCGGAAGGTCATGGATTCGACCCTCAGCCAGGTCAAACCAAAGACTTATTAAAATTGGTACATTCTGCTTTCTAGCCAGGCGCTTGGCATTCTACAACAGAGAAGGGTAATAATAACATTTATGTTATGCAGGGCCTGCTGGGAGAACAGTCTACATGTATTTGACTGAATGGCTACCCTGGAAATATTCTTCTTATTATTATACATGACCTTATAACTGTGTTATCTACTTCTAATCCAATTTATTTCATTTCAACCCAACCTCTGGAAGGAATAAAAAAATACCTTAGCATTTTTAGCATAATTTACCATTTTGGCTTCCTTCATGAGCCACCACTCATAGCCCCTCTGATAGTTCTCATCGTTAGCTGAGTGCATGTGAGACGACTCCGTGCCATCCGTGCTCTGGGCATCTCCTCCAATCTCCACCTTCAGGATGTGCAGAGATGCTCCGAAGTTGGGCTGAGGAGATGGTTTGAAAAGAGATTATCATCCAGGTTTGGGTGATGGTTTTGATAGTTTTGGAAGGAATGATTTAATCGTAGTTTATATCACTGATTTTTTTTTCTCAAAAAAAAAAATAATGATTCCGATCAATGATTTTCATTGCACTCGATTTAAGTCACGAACCCTGTTATTAATCCATTGGGAACAACAGGCTCGCACAGAAGCCCAGAACACCATACATTTAGAGACGACAGGCTTCCATACGTCACCCATAGTATTATTAACTGCATATTACACAAAGTGACCAGTGATCTTTGACCTTTTGACCTCAATATTCATTCTAGCTTTCAATCTATAACATAAATGTATGATTCAGCAAAAATTTTCACTTCCTGACATTTCTGTACAAAGTGAATGCAAATACAATAAAATTGCAAAAATATATTCTCGCAAATTCCCAGTCTTGAAGCAAAACCGTGAAAACATATGGACGCAAAATACATGGCGTATACAGTTATATGTTACCTACAGTATATTGACTTCTTGAGGCATCTACACCTTCAATGCCTCTGGTACCACTTTGTGGCAGAGGTATAAAAATTGACATCTACTAAAATGTACTTGCACAATCAGGTGGTCTTACCGTGAAAAGATAATCCAAGATCTGACTTCTGTAGGGGTCTGGGTAGCTTACGAGTAGCCTTGATGTGGCCTGAAATTTAAAAGAGAAAAACACTTGCAGTGACCCTACACCACAATTGCAACAAGCTATCATTATGAATCATAAACATTTTTAAAGACAGAGTACGGGATTTGCACACCAGAAAACGGCAAAATGAATGATATCAGCTCAAATCGTTCACAATGTGAAGATTAGTATAAATAAACACCTGTCATAGAACCCTTGGGTTGAATACATAGTTTTGGTAAAAATCTGGACATTTAAACTTCAAAATTTACAGTGACGTTAATGTGCACGGCCGTTCTGTTAGTTCCAAAATTGTCTGATCAGCCGTTGGCCGGAGGTCATGCTCCACTGGTCATGCGAACCGTGATTCGCAATTTGAGCAAAAAGATTTAAACTCGGCGGAAAAGAACAATATTCTGGTCAACATATCATTATTAAAGTTTTTGGTCTCATAAACAACAACATGATGTATGGATCTCAAACTTTCAACATACTATTTACTAAAGTACTGTTTGGTATTGATAATGAAGGGAAGTAATGGACTTGCAAATCCCGAACTCAATCTTTAAAGCTAGAGACTATCTACCTTCTTAGTTTTTGTTGTGTTTGTGGAGGAAGGGAAAAGTACAAAATGTTTTTATATTCAATTTCTTCTGCTCAGAGAAAACTTAGTTCACAACTGCATAGCTTCACAATATTTAATAAATTACAATTTGTTTTCAAATTATGATAGTGTACAAACACAAATTAAAGGAGACATAAATTTACAGACAGCTACCCAGTGCGAGACTGTGACGAGAGTAGCAGACTGACAGTTGTGCTTCTGGAAGAAGGATTGGAGGTAGGGGTGTCGCCTTTTTATTGGGGAGGGGGTGTACCTGATCTGGGAGGTGTAGGGCTCTACCAAAATAACTCTGATCGCTCAGACCCAACAAATAAACAAACAAACAAAAACTAGGGGAGGGTTGTTCTCCGCTATTTTGCCTGACAGAATCCATCGTGTGTCCAAAAGAAAAAAGGTTCCATTATTTTATTCGACGGAATATTGCATAATACCCTACTACAACTTCCGTACCAATGGGGTGGTTTACCCTCAGTGCCCACCAGCACACGTACACACACACACACACACACACACACACATGCACCCCTGTTACAGTGCTATCGATGCTCCTAGTGGGAGAGGGAAAGCAAAGGAAGAAAGAAAGGCAAGAGCCCGCTCCCACTAGTTATAATAGGAGTAAGCCAGTGCTTTGCGCAGATCTCGCACTGAGTAGCTGTCCATAAAAAAGAGCAGACAATGGATGTACATGTACATTCCCGGGCCTAAAAAAAAAATGAAAAAATAAAACTTAAAACATACATGTATATATTTTTTCTTCATGTCCCTTCCCGAGCTCAGTACGAAAGAGGAGAATATAACGCCATACACAGCATGCCGGCTGTACAGCTTACTGTGACAGCCCGCACGCCCCCTGCAAGTGGGCACTGTTCAGCCAGGAAGTAGTACCCTCCTTCGGTCTGCAGTAAGCTGCCACGGCCGGTACTGTCCACTGTTGGGCTCATTAGCAAGTAATTGAACACAGTTACGTGAATTAATTTACTTTTTCCAAGTAATTGTAATTATAATTGTAATTGAATTAGGGCGCCTGGCCGATTTGGATAAAATATTCGAAATTATCGATGTTGGAAAAATATCGAATACACGATAATGATCTCATGATCTATTTCAAAATATCGCCATAACCAGCAAGGCACGAATATGGCGAGCAACATACCTGTCCGATTATAAAACCTAATGCGGCGTAAATGCCATGCACTGCAGTGGGAGCGCGACCAAGCATTCCCCATAGCTAAGAATACTCTGCACTCAAGAGATAAAAACAGGGAGGTAGGAGTAATATAAGAGACCCCCATTCTGTTCAGCTATCAAACTTGTGGTAGTGCAAGAGCAGTGGTGCATTTAGTATTTTGTCAACAAATCTGTCAACACCCTGCCAACCAAAATGCCATTTATAAACAGTCGGCACCACAAATCTCCAGATCTATTTACAAGAGGGTCTACAGAAAGCAACATTGTTTTGACTACATTTTGATAACAGCCCTAAAGAGTGCACTGTCAATTTAAGTCTACAACAGATTTATCTTGTTCATCACAACTCTGTTTTTCATCTCAGGCGATAAATTGTGTTATCGACGATGTTTTTTCCACGATAATCGAATGAGGTTCAGATCAAATTTCGCCACCTCTAATTGAAATTATTGAATGCAAAATAATTGTAATTGTAAATTGTAATTGAAGAAAGTAATTGAGCCCAACCCCGGAGTACAGACAACTCGACCCCCAGACACTCCGACCCTGGATAATCTGACCCTCTACCATGGGTTAACTCGCTGGCCGCGTACTATCAAGGGTCAGTTAATTTTTTTCAATCAAATTTTGTTATTTTTCAGTTCCAGAGACCCCCAAATTTGCCATTTCGCTTGTGATTTTCTGCTCGCGGTGCGGCCGGGCCAGAGCACTGCCCTTTCAGCACGGCGTGCCGGAACTTCGCCTTGGTGCAGTTCCAGAGAATAGCATTTTGAGGTTTTCTGAAGCCTTAGCTCCAGTTCCAGAGACCCCCATTTTTGGCTCAAGCCAGTTCCAGAGCCCCCGATTTTCGATTTCGGTGCGGCACATAGGTATCACATTGTAAGTCAAGTGCTCCCCCCCAGGGGACAAGCTGCCCGATTTCAAATTGACACTTGATAGTTCGCCACTCGGCGAGTTATCCATGCCATGGTAGAAATAAAAAGTCAGATCCTATCCAGGGTCTGGGGTTCGAGTTGTTCCCGATTCAGCTACACCCAGTTGCATAATACACCTATCAATTGTAAGACGCACCCCTCGACCCCCGGGAATGGTGCGTCATGGGTGGGTCATTTACCAACAAATAATGATGCAGGGTACCATCATGGAAGCATTTGGTCTGTCACAGCATGGTGAATGGGGTGCGTCAGTTTGTATACGTTTAAATAGGCCTAGGCACAGTCATTGTAAGAAAATGGTCCGTCATAGTCGAGACACACAGGTGCGTCATGAAAATCCAACTCACGTTTGACAAGTGACGCACCATTCCCGGGGGTCGAGGGGTGCGTCTTACAATTGATAGGTGTATAAATACAAGCATCGCTGTTGCGGTGCTGCCGCACAGCATCTGGTCAAGCTACCTGGCCTGTAAATACAAGTATCGCTGTCGCGCTAGCGACAGCGCGCAGCGATACAAAGATAACGATTTCTTCTCGTAGGGCGCTTTGTCTTACAATGAGATTATGCCATAAACTTTACACCCACAGGCACTTCATTCATTATTTATACATTTGCACAAACTCAATAAAATTTAGGGAAAAAAAGGTAGAACTCACCCAAATCCGAGATTTTCTTGATGTAAAGTCGTGCACATGCACGTCTTTAGCTTTACATCTCCTTCCATACTGCATGTGCACACCATGAACGGACGCGCGTGCGCTCGCAATTGCTCGGAATCGCGTCTTTTGACTTAAACTTTCCGATTCCCTTCTGGGTCATGTTTGCGATTACCCGAGAATCATCGCTGCGAGCGACTCCCACATAGACTTAAGTCGTATCAAGCAAACAACTTTAATGTATAGCATGTATAGTGTCGTAATAGTGACGAAGCAAGTGTCAAGAAAATTTTATTGAGTTTGTGCAAATGTAGATCTATAAATAATGAAGTGCCTGTGGGTGTTAAGTTTATGGCATAATCTCATTATAAGACGAAGCGCCGACACAGTCGCACCGTGCACCTCGGACCCCACGAGAAGAAGCCGTTATTTATCTTTGTATCGCTGTCGCGCGCGCTAGCGCTGGCCTGATGCACTGCACAGCCAATGATATTGATAATCCAACAGCCAACACTCAACAGACAAGTCAACTGTCACTTGTCAAGATCAAGATATACTCACACCTCCACCACTTAATCCTCCAATTCCGTCGAATTGCCGACCCAGACCATTGGTGTCGTCTACTACGTACACAGCAACAGAATAACTAAAAAGGAAGAACAACTATCAAAACGCACTGCATACAGTAAATTTTGGCCATTTTCGTCAGTCCGATCCAGGTCCCGGGTGTTCCACAACCAACCGACTGGGCTGTAGTGTGCTGTGCATGCGGTCACGTGATCATGAGTTTTCACCACGTCAATGTGTCAGGTGACTGAGAGGCGGGGCGCGTTGGAAGGGGGTTGGACAAAATTAACAACACACGGTCGGAACGGCCTGAGCTGACAGCAATTTCATCAGTGAAGCGTTTTAAAAACGGGGAGGAGGTATCACGGTCAAGAGAGGAACAATTACAAAATTAGAAAAAGCATTCTGAACTTATTAAGGCATATTTAAAGAAAAAGTTTAACTACTAATATAGGTCTAAGAGTCATTTTGCCATTTTGATAAAATTGCTATATATAGGGCCAATTCCAGGGCGGCGGCACCAAGGGGGAGCAGAGAGGACGGCTGCCCCGCGGCTGCCCCCTACAAGTAGGGTAAA
>JZLH01S0490241.1:2500-13928 GCA_001188425.1 Eucidaris tribuloides
CCTCTTTGGTAATGAGAAAAACATTTTTGTGACGTCATGCTTACATCACCATCAAGGGCATAGTCTTAGCTTTCAAATGCCGTTTGTTCTGTTCAGTTTACTTGTTTTAATCCTGAGATATGCTCAGTTTAACACGAAAAGGTAAAATCACAAATGTGCCACTGTTACTACAGTCAACAATAGCATCAGGCCCTCTTCCCGTAAAAGTGACACAGTTGTGATTCCACCGTTTTGTTCTTTACAAGATATCTCGAGATCAAAACAAGCAAATTGAACAAAACAAACAACATTTTAAAGCTAAGGGCGTTGCCCTTGATGTTGACATAAATATGTGTCACAGTAGTATTTTCGAACTGTCAAAGAGGGCGCTTTTCACTTGAACAATTTTTTGAGACGTGCTGCAGCATGTCTCAAAAAATTCTGCAAGTAAAAAAGCGCCCTCTTCGGCAATTAGGAAATAACTTTGTACACATGATGCTTACATCAACGTCAAGAACAAAGTCTGAGCTTTAAAATGCAACTTGTTCTGTTCAATTTGCTTGTTTTAATCTTAAAATATCTTGTAAACAACAAAAGGGTGGAATCACAATTGTGTCACTTTTACAAGGGATTGTAGCAAAAGTGGCACAATTGCAATTTTACCCTTTCTTATTTAAATTAACATATCTCAAGATTAAGACAAGCAAATTGAACAAAACTAACAATATTTGAAAGCTAAGACTATGCTCTTGACGTTGATGTCAGCATCATGTCACAAGAGTATTTTCTAGTTGCCAAAGAGGGTGGTTTTCACTTGCACAATTTTTTTGAGACACACTGTATTCTATTGTATCCGAGACATCAGAAAGTAACATCAAACCTACAGAAAATTGTTTATAGTGACAAATTGAGATGTTTGAATTATCTGAGAACAGGTAGCGGTATTTAGATAACCTATGGAAAATGTCCCCCCCCCCTCTCTCTCACAACATTAACATTATGAGTAGTTCCTCAATACTGGAAGAGTTTTAGAGCGTGCAATTTTCAGGCCATTAACAGATCCATTACGTCTATATCTGAAGACGTGACAGCACATAATTTCATTTTTTCACCATTAATCGTAACTATACTTGGGTTTTCAGCACAACTTATTTATTTATTTATTTATTTATTTATTCATTTATTTATTTATTTATTTACTTATTTATTTTATTATTTATGTATTCGGTATAAAATGACATAAATCAACACAATAATATTTGAAGACATAGTCGGTATATACCATGTATAATTAATCTCCTTGAGACACTATACCAGACTGTCTCGATGTATAGCTAGTCTAGATCTACTTCTAAGTTTGATCAGTGCAAATTTATTCAAAATCAAGGAACGACAAAAACACTTATTTTTTTTTATTTCAGGGCAGCTAGATTTGATTCTTTTTTATATAATTGACCCGGATAAATGGTAGTGCTCCATGGGGGTTTTCATATAGAATTTGGAAATTCATTTGCTTAGAACTTCTAGGTTCTAACGATACATTCTATTAAACTTCTCTGATAGTAATCTAGATCTACATCTGAGTTTGATCAGTGCAAATTTATTCAAAATCAAGGAACGACAAAAACACTTATATTTTTATTTCAGGGCAGCTAGATTTGATTTTTTTTTATATGTATATAAATTGGTAATGGTAGTGCTTCACGGGGTTTCCACATAGAATTTGGAAATTCATTTCATTCATTCATTCGTTTTAATTATGCTGATTTATTTGTTCATTCGAAATCACCGAAATGCATCTTTGCTCATATAGATCATGATCTAGATCTAAACTACAGTGATATAATTTAATCTAATTCAGTTCCAACTCATTTTGACTTAATACTAGTATATATCTGGTATCTATCTGGAGCTATATTTACACAAGACATCTGCATGCCTGAGGTCGAAATTATGTTGAAAACATTAGTCACAACTTCTCTGTTTGTATTATTTTGGATAGGTACACGGAACTTTGACTTTTTTTCTCATTCTTCAGAAATCCAATATTGCTTCTTCCACTTGTCGAAGAGTGTTGTAAACACAGATTCTATTTTACCTTTGCCAATGTGGTTAAAATGTAACTTTCGAGCAATTATTTGCCATATTTGTTGATCAGTTTTGTATCGAGTACGGGATTGTGCATAGTATCAATTCCATAAATTCCTACCTTTCTACTTTACCAGATGTCATGTACTCTGTCATGTCTATGGTGACAATGCCTGACCATTTACGGGACTGGATGGACATCATAGTTTTGAAGAGGATGCGATGCGCCTTTAAGTTCAAATGCAGTGATATCGTCACTTGCCAAAACTTGGGGATCATCTTCTGAGTATTAACTTTAAGGATGGCTGGAATCCCGCGGCAGCAGCTGGAATCAGATAAATTCACATGTGGATAGGAAGGATGTTAGAGTTTTTTCCATTGAAACACATCGGGCGCTTCCACTCAAACGCATATTGAGACATGATGATGTCAAATGAGAAAAACATGACTGTGATGTGGATGTTGACGACAATGGTGAAATGGAAATAAAGCGTTTAAACGTTTCTCACGCTGGGTGCACGTTTCTTATTCGTCCACCGTTCGTTCGCACTCTCCAACCCATGTGGAACTTTGCCAAACGAAATGCACAATATATTGCCCATTACATAATTATACATGTACAGGTACGTGCATATTGTTGAATTCATTGTTTGGCATACGTTGGCTCTATTTGTGACAGGGCATTAAACAAAGCTTTCTGACAAATGGTTTGCTGAAGGTTTTCTGGGCTTATTGACAAGTGTTAATGACTCATTTCTCATTATTCACTTTGGGTTACAAATGGCTAACTTTTTTTAAAATGTTGGAAACTTCATGTGTGTTCACTTTGTTTTGGAATCTGAGTGCAAAATTGACGGTAACAATGAAGCTACTGATACTGAAGCTCTAATTTTTTTGTAATTCCGCCGCCAAACGAAGTTTGGAGGGTTGTATAGGAATAAGCGTAAGGTCGAGCAGTCGGTCTGTTGCAAATGTCGCAAATCGAACTACTTCCACATTTTTCGAGCTGTGCTCTTGGAAATTCGGCACACATATGGGGGGGGGGGGGTATATTAATCACCTTCAGTGATATTCTTGTTTTTGTTTTCAATAGCAATGGGGGATACGATAGAAGGCAGGGAAACATGTTTACCTGAACTTGTCCAGATTAAATTTGTATGTTATTGAGTATTACAAATTCTTAATAGCAAGATGACTTCCACCTAGGGTGGAATTCCTTCAGGTGTTGCATGTTGAATGTTTAATATGTAATTCTGCATAATTTACGTCAAGTATTTCGCTATTGATACATTTTACATTATGGAATTGTTGAACCGGTGTTAAAATGTTTAAACTGTAATGATAATTTTGCTTATTTTTAAATTCACTTAGGGTGGAATTTTCCTGTTGAACAGGTGTTGAATGTTTAAAAACGCAATGATAATTTCGCATATAGAGTATGTGATGAAGCGCTACATTTGGGAAATCTTCTGTAAATACGGTTTCAAGTATTTTCACAGTTGATAATTTGTACATTGTAAATTCCAGAAATGTTAAAGAGGTGTTGCATATTGAGAATTGATGATAAATTCGCATATATTTGTATCTTATGAAACTTTGGGAAAACTGAAAAAAAAAACAATGTCAAGTATTTTCACAGTCACTGAAAGTTGATACATGTATTGTTTATTGGTTAATTCCGCAAGTGTTGAACAGGTGTTTAATATTGAAATTTGATAAGAATTTTGCACATTTTTATTATGTCCTAATTACATTTTTGCGTGGTAACTTTTCTGTAAAGGGTATTCTTTTATTTATTGGTTGTTTTACAATGCTGGGATACACCTGTTTGACATAGGTTTTCACAGGTGTTAGTATTATGCTAAACCCCATCAAGGTCGAAATACATGTATTATTACAGTGCAACACCAATCAATGATGTACTCATTACATTGCCAACTCCAAACGTTTCACCTCCTGATATGACTCCAATATGAAGTGATAATCGTGTAACCTGAAGTGTTTGAGAATCTATTTTGTCATAAATGTTTCAAATTTGAGCACAAAATACCAATTTCTGTTTTGAAAATTTGCTGCCAATTAAAGATCGAGTGATTTATGTCGCTATGAACATTCATTTGTTTGAAAGTCATGTATGCATAGCTGCTAACTATTGGTAAAATTTCGTAATTACTTCGTAATTTCAGCATATGACTTCTGTTTTGGACTTGTAAAGTTCTGCATATTAGTATATTGTTATAATGTACTTCTATGGAAAACAACTTCCTATTATTAATTCCCATAAGAATGACTTGTCAATTGTATTCAGACATGTTAGCAGCTATGCATATGGGTTTAAGTGACAAAAGTGGGTTTATACAATTTTTGCTCTTTCATCCGATATACTTAACATGACTTTCAAAGGAAGATTCAGGCTTTTTCAACAGATTTGAAAATAAGTCAGTATCTCAATGCTGGCAAATGTGATAGGCAATCCCATGATCATCTCATCTATAGTTAACGTTAACTTGTTTCTATAATAATTCATTTTCCAGACATCTGATCAATATGTGCATATTTAATATAGTTTGTACTCATTCTATATCATACAGATTAATAGCATTCCTTTTGATATACTGAGAAAAGTCACATTTGTCAGATTTTGTGTGCAAAGCAAACAGAGAATTCTTTAGGTTTGAAGTCATGGCAACAGGTTTTCCCTGGTACAGTACATATAGGTGTTTTGATCTTGTACATGTGTAAAATTTCTAAACATGTTATATGTTTATCTTATGTCAGGCAAAATTGGTTAAACATATTAATTAAACACTTGGAAATTAACATGTATGACATGTAAACATGTCACGTGTTTAGTATACATCTTTGAATTCATTTATGAAAATTAAACACATGTTCTGAAACTAAACACAGAAATGACGAATAAACGTGTCGCAGTGTTTTTAATCTGTCACAGCGAATAAACGTGTCACAGTGTTTACAAATTAAACAGTGCGTCGTGTTTACTTTTTGTTCAGTGTTTAGATCTTAACATAGTGGTGTTTATGTGACTTTGAGGTGTTTAGTATTTAAACAATGTGTATGATTACGGAGTAAACATTTGGTGTTTAGTCTATACACAGTATAATGTTTTATTTTTAAACATTACAGACATTTAAAAACTAACATGTTTTTTTTATAAACACCTTGGGCGTGATAAACTAAACACAGCATGTGTTTAGCTCTTAAACGCGTACAATATATAAACGCGTCGCAGTGTTTTAAATTGTCACAGAAAGTGTTTAGTTAGGTGTTTAGAACTAACAATTTTTTACAGTGTAGAGAAGCACCTTAATCACCGAAAACAAGGGTCTGAATCATCTGGTAATGTCTTAATGAGAAAAATACACAGTATGTACAACATCATAATTATGGTTGAAAATTAAAGGCAGGGATCTCTTTTGCATGCTAAAAGGCCATGCGTCGTGAAGTGGGCCTGTTTGCGTTTCATTGGCAAATTTTGAGTGTCATGCGACAATCTGGCTTAAACCTCTATAACTTTTAAACTATACATGCAAACATAGTAAAAGTATTTTTTTCTGAAAGGAAATAGTCTCATCTTTCCAATTATGGTCACTTAATTGAAGTGGGGGTAGTCTAAAGGAAATATGAATCAAAATATTAAAAAAGTGGGGTTAAAAAGTAGGGTCATTTTAAAGTGGCCTCACATCTATCTCAAAGCACTACCCCCAAACAAGCACATTTTTGTAAAGTTCAGATAATTTCAATCCAATATACCAAACTTACAGGGATACCCTAGTAGAACTATTTTTATGACTTTGGGAGCAACGATATCAAAATTTGCATGAAAAATAAGTAATATTACATAAATTCATAAAGAAAGCCAAAAGTCCATTGGAGGCTTTATTATTGTATCTCTTAAACCACAATGAAGTCTTTTTAATGCAGAACCAATATCTATTCATAATTAGCAAAAAAATATGGTAACACTGCTAAAACATGTTTTTCTGAGTTGTATGTTTGGCTTACGTGTCCTAGTTCATACACTTTCCAAACTTGTGAAGTAATTAGTTAATTGAGTGTAATTTCTGTAATTTAGTTGCTACAAAATTAGGGTTTCATTTTAAAGAGTGTTGAATGAAGCTTTAATTTGATATATAGAGTCAATGATATAATAATTGTTTAAAGATAAGAAAAGACCAAATAAACCATGATGTACGTTCTCCATAGACTTACACAGTACGTGTCCAATGCATCTCTATGGCCAAGTTGCTCACCCACCTTCTTGTATTAATTATCATAATCTTTTAATTGAACATTTATAAAATAAAACTTGGAATCATTTGAAAGAGTAATAAACAACTTCAATTTGATATATAGTTCAGTGATATTGGTGATTGTTAAGATACAGAAAAAACAAAATGAAACTTGGCCGTATAATCTCCCATAGACTTAACATGGAACCGTCTCCCAATCTCCGTCTCCCAATTTGCTCCACCCCCCACCATCGTCTACTTAATTAGTCATAATTTTCTTAATTGAGCTCAAATGGAATAAAACTTGGTATTATCTTAAAGCTGAATAAATTTGCTTTAAAATGAGTGGTAACTTGGAAGAATTGAATCACATTTAGGTACTCTAACCATTACAAACATGTCAAATTTCACAAATATATGAAACGGCTCCACCCTAGAGCAGGCCCCAATTCACGACGCATGGCCAAAACTTAACATTGTGCAAATACAATGTCATTTACAAGAAAATGCCATTTGGCAACCTTTAGCAAAATATAGGAGCTAGAAACTCAGTTTTAGTGAAATTATAGTGACCGTTAGACTCAGATTTGATTTTTTTTTCTCGCGAGAAAAAAATCCTACCATAGAACATACACTAAAGGCTATTGTTTTTCTTTTACTTTTTTTCAAATTCTAGGCAATCACTGACCCCCAGATTTCACAGACATGCCCTTCATCAATAGCCTAAGGGCATGGATTATCTTTTCCTGGTCTGCGGGGATGTTTGCAAATGAGATCCACTGCCTTTAATCAATTAATATCAGGCAAAATACATCAAGCATATTGAGTAAAATATCAATATCAAAACATGTACAAAATATTTGCTTAAATTGAAATGCAGTATGTACCTACCAATGCGCGCACAGACACACACACACACACACACACACGCACACGACACACACCACACCAACACACACCACACACACGCACACACACACACACACACACACACACACAACAACACACACACGTGTAATACCGTCCATCGGGGAAGGTGTGACACTCCTCAACGTAACCGAGGAAGTTTAAGTTTATGGCGATATTATTCTTATTTTTCAAGATTTGGTTAAATTTACTGTTCAGCCTGAAATATTAATAAATTTGAAAACGTTTATCCAGTTAAGGTAGTTAATACTGACTTTCACTTGTAAGATATCCACATGCACAAGAATTGGGGAGGGGTGCAAAATAGTTTTATCCTCCCCAGTACCCTGGTCTGCAACCACACACATACACAATCTTGCCCCCAACTATGCAAATGTGGAGAAAGAAGAATACCCCTACCCTTACCCCTGAGCTACGTAGAGAGCGTAATTGCATCACCGCAGCCTATGACACCGTCTGGCACCAGGGCCTCATCCTGAAACTTCTCCAGACCATCCCTGACCGCCACCTTGTACGGTTCATTTCCTCACTACTGGCTAACCGGAGCTTCGTTCTAAAGACAAGTGATGGACAGTCCAGCCGTCCTCGTCGTCTCAGAAACGGAGTGCCACAAGGTTCAGTGCTATCACCCATGCTGTTTAACATCTACATCAGCGATCTTCCTCACACTACATCACTATACAGACACACAATGCCCGCACATAACCCATCTGCAACAAATACTGATAACCACAGTAGGCGTAGGTCAAACAACAAACAACAATACAAAACATTCCACGCCCCATTCTGTAAGCATTCCTAAGACCCTTACAGCTTTTCCATCTTCTATAAATCAGATGTTCGCCCTGGTGCACAACAAGGATCAGCCGCAGGCAGCGTACGACATATTGTCAGAATATAAACCACATGCAGCAATCAGTTTCGTGAAAAAATCATCCCGCATCGAACTAAACGTCTTCTATCCAACATTCGAAGCAAACATTCCAGTTGACTAACACTCTTCGATGGTGATACTTGACACTTTACACAACCAAAGATTCCGACCTCTGCCTACAAAAGAACACTATATCGCGGTCCCAAATCCCAAACTCGCAACTAGATAGAACCATCGGACGAGAAAGTTAAAGTCTAAGAATCTCGATTGTAAGCCTTTGTTAGGCTCTGTCTAATAGCCCCGAATACATTCAGCATTATACTCCAACATAACAATACTCCGGCGAATGTCACCTTCAAAACCACATCACCAACTCTCCAACACTAAATATTCTAAATCGCGAACACACACATTCACCTCGACAAATTCACCTACCAGCCGCTTACGGGTCCGAGCAATTGCTGTTAGACAACAATAAATGTAGATAGTTCCTTCAACTTGATGAACTATTATTTTCGAAAGTAACGTGGAAAACATATCATCTGTAAAACTACGGATGCCATGCCCACCACCTTGTCCAACCCCCAATGTGACCCCATACAAGATCTAACCCACACAGTCATCACCAAAAACGATACTCCTTTCCTCTCGTCTTCTTCGGCCATCTCTCTTCTCCTCTTCTCTCTATCTTTCTTCTTCTCATAACTCTTCACCTTCTTCTACGCAGCAGCGGCAAATCATGACAAACCGATCAACTAAACTTTAGGCAGTACGTTTGATAGTTGTCGATAATATACAGCATCAAAATATCTAATAAGATGGACTGTGACCAAGGCTGAAGTCTCCATGATGTGCGAGTATAATCTTTCTTAATAATAACCGTTCCAATCTTCCACAATCTAGATTGTTTGATAGATCACGCCCCATTCACGCTGCTAAAATCACACGCAGTGAAAAACAAAACGAACTAAGTTTATCCACTTCATTGGAAGGTTGAGAAAATTCGGGACTGGGATTGGAATAAGCTTAGCCTAAACATCCGAAGTACAGGAAATCGAGGAACCAGTAAAACCAATTAACAGTCCAACAAACAATAACAGCTAAACATAGATTGAAGATTCACTCGACCGAAATGATTGAAGATGATTCAAACGACTGTGGCGTCGAGACCAGAAAAGCGGTGTGGATTAGAACACACCCGCCGAAAATTGACTATCTCCAAACACATCGCCTCCGCCATCTCCGCGCGCGGTGGGGTCGTTGCACATGATCCACACACCATTGTGCGTTGGATTTGCTGATCCTTGAGCAAAAACGACGAGCATTTCCCTTAGCACGGAGGTATTGTCAAACCTAGTCCTAGAATTTCAGACGCCCTGCAAGCAGCCACCGCGGTGGCCGTTTCTGACTCCTTTACATGCAAACAAATTAAGAACTAAACCATGTGTAAAGACCATTACAGGACAGATAAGGCGGACACTCCACATAACAAACTGGTTAACTCATCTGTTGACCACAAGTGCACACTTAGGTCGTGGGAGTAACAGTCAACGCCCAGGCCCAGGCCCCTGCCTAGGATCGCCTAATCACTACACACAGCAGACAACTGACAGATAAAACTTATAAATCATCTCTGAAGGCTATTTGTGATTTTAGTGTTACGGAATGACGTATTGGCCAGACTATTAGAACTGAAGCCACTACTTCAAGAAAACCACACTTCCGAGAGCTCCGTCGAATTATCCTGATTCGAGCTCTGGCTGCTTACACCAGATGAGTGACATCCACAAGAGAATAACCACTTTTGTCAAAGAGCTCAGCAAAGGACAAACTATAGCCACTCCCCATTCAATTAAGCCATAGAATGGCAGCTCACAACAGATTGAAGGTTGTACTTGTTGTTAATGACTATCAAGCCCCCCGCTCGCGGTGCTCAAGGCCGACACATCGCAACCTCAAAGTCCTACGCACGCATCTATGCTGAACTGCAATTGCCGCAGCACTACTTGGGGATATTCAGATCATACCAACCCTATGTGCATGCCCTAGAGCTGGCCTCTGCTAGCTAGCGGTGGGCAACTATATATATCCCAACAAACCAGACAGTGTCACTCTGGACGATGGATACAACGCTGAACCTGACTTAAGCTTTGCAACCTACATGCCCTCACCACACGCATAATTGTGAGCGGCCATTTGCCAAGATCCACAACATAGGCCACATCGCTACATTCATTCCGGAAACCCAATAAACCTATTTCATCCAAACCAGTAAAGAGGTGAACTCCACAAGCTAAGTGGACCGTTATCACAATCCTCCAGGGACTCGGTATTCCGACTCCTCCCCCGCACACATCGAGTATGACACGCTTACGCAGCCCTCTGCTCACTTTCAATCAGAATCAGGCCAAGAGCGCATCCCCCGGTTCCCGTCCCGCTAGCAGACCCTACCCGACTTGGGACGCAAGGGTTGAGTCACACACAAAGACTTTCTTCAGGCAGAACCTGTGAAGAGCAACCACTAAGGCCTCAATTCCACAAACTCCTAGACCAAACGGCAGAGAAGATGGGAGGAGACTGTCCAAGCATTGACTTCACTCATCGAAGGACAGCCTGGGAAGACCTTCACCGGCCTTACTGCAAAGCCGCAAGCCATCTAAACCCAGTTCACTAACACGATCGCGTAGGCAACTTCTCTAATGGCGTCAAGAATCAAACAAAATCCACCGCGAGCCATGCAACAAAAACATCCAAACCTGCAAGGCTCCTGACTGAGGACTCTATCCACTCATCACTTTACATTGTGCAGAACCTGTGCGCCAAAAACAAACAAGAGTGTAAGGCCCAAGACCAGAAACATTCCCCAGACTTCTCACGTAGCCTTCAATAGCCTAGAAAATGCTCGAGCATCACTCACCTGCCCCGCCGCCTGAAAATCCTAAGACGGAGAAAGGCAACCAGCATTGCTCTGCAAGCCAACAAGCCTGGGACAACCAAAAAACACGCCCATTTCCCAAGCGCATGCCCTCAAGCCCACGAGAGACTTCTACTCGTTGACCATCACGACCCCCCAACTTCCAGATGCAGCAAGCTGGCTCCGACGTGACGCAGTCAGTACCCAGATTGTGAAGCTCACAAATGACATCGAAGACAGCTTCCGAGAAACGCCGTAAACTGGTTAAATCCTGGGAGACTTGATTGACCGCAGCCTATGACGCGCTGGCCCAAGGCTCATCCTGAAACTCTGACTCACAACCATCCCTGACCGCCACCTGTACGGTTTCATTTCCACACTACTGGCTAACGA
>JZLH01S0490241.1:13953-24796 GCA_001188425.1 Eucidaris tribuloides
AGTCCGGTTATGCAGACGACCTAGCCCTTCTTGTATTCAGGTAGTAACTGGTCAGATGTGGAAGACGTACTCTCACAGGACATGGCACGCATAGCAGCCTACCTCGAGTCATGGGAACTGAAATTGAGCCTAGCCAAAACCACCACCACTGCCTTCATCTCACACACCAAGGACCCGTCGCCAACTCACGTGATGTTCAATGGAACCCCCTTCATACAATGCCACCCAACTATCTTGGAGTTAAGCTGGATAGGCAGCTGACATTCAAGCAAACACATAGAATCACTGGCGTGAAGGTGTCGTCCAGGAACAACCTTCCTTTGTTCTAAAGACAAGTGATGGACAGTCCAGCCGTCCTCGTCGTCTCAGAAACGGAGTGCCACAAGGTTCAGTGCTATCACCCATGCTGTTTAACATCTACATCAGCGATCTTCCTCACACTACATCACTACAGTACGGTTATGCAGACGACCTAGCCCTTCTGTATTCAGGTAGTAACTGGTCAGATGTGGAAGACGTACTCTCACAGGACATGGCACGCATAGCAGCCTACCTCGAGTCATGGAGACTGAAATTGAGCCTAGCCAAAACCACCACCACTGCCTTCCATCTCAACACCAAGGAAGCCCGTCGCCAACTCACGGTGATGTTCAATGGAACCCCCCTTCCATACAATGCCACCCCAACCTATCTTGGAGTTAAGCTGGATAGGCAGCTGACATTCAAGCAACACCTAGAATCACTGCGTGCCAAGGTGTCGTCCAGGAACAACCTCCTCCGTCGCCTGGCAGGGTCATCCTGGGGAGCATACACATCTACTCTTCGTACAGGTGCCCTTGCTCTGGCATACTGTTCAGCGGAATACGCCTCTCCAGCTTGGTGTCGTAGTGTTCATACAAGAAGTTGGACACCACACTCAACGAGACCTTGAGATTAATCACCGACTGCTTGCGACCCACCGCAAAGGAGTTCTTGCCTGTGCTAGCGGGCATAGCACCTGCAGCTCTTCGAAGACAACATCACATGTATCGACTGGTGATTAAGGCCTCCTCAAACACCAACCACCTCCTCAACGACCTTGTTCAGAATCCTCCAGTGGAGCGTCAACGGTTATCTTCCCGCCACCCATTCTCACGTGAAGTAGAGTCTCTCCATGGTTCAAATTTCAACATCTTAGATACATGGAGAACTTCTTGGCGAGAGACCACACCTCCCAACCAGTTCACAGTCACCCCAAACACAGCGTTGCCACCAGGTGCCGATCTACCCCGCAGATCTTGGGTAACTCTGAATAGACTTCGCACTGGTGTAGGCAGATTCAATCATAACATGAACCGCTGGGGGTTGCGGCCATCATCATCATGTGTTTGCGGTCCAACCGACCAGACAGCGCACCACATCATTCATGAGTACCACATCATTCATGAGTGCCCTATCCTTGGACCTCCAGAGAACTCCGACATTGATTTAGGGAACCCCAATCCCGAAACAGTGAGCTGGCTGCAACAGCTGGAACAAACTGCCTAGCTGCCTCATACGCAAGAAGAAGAAGACTGAAGACAGGTTTAGTCTGGCTTCCAGACGCAAGAACTTGTCCTATTTCCTAGATAAATTAGGCCTACTATCATCAGTTAACTGTCTTGAGCTAAGACTAGTTTTCTGAAGTAGATTTCTTTCGTCTGGAGAAATTCGCACTGGTCATCTCACAACAGATGTTTTACATCACACTCTATCCTGCAAGGAGATATTCCCAAAGGGGAGTTATCAATTAGCCTGGTCCTAAAACCCAATTACCAGTGACCCTCTACTTGCACTGAGGAATTTTTAACATAAACATTCTAACAGCATACCCTACTGCACACACAGTATTGTATGCAAGCCTGCATGGAGCCCCTTCTGTACAGTTTACATATGTGTAGATGTAGGTAAATGGTTTGACCATTGATTGTGGAGTCACACATACAGTGGTTTCATTTTGAAGACACCTTTCAACATTGTTCAACAAAAAAATCAAACTGTGATAGCAAGCTTTGCCAAGCTACATAATAGCAGTCCCACTCCCATCTCCCTGATTATATGGTGTTTCTATATAGGCAAAAATCCTAGAATTAAAACTTTGGAAGTTATTCTGTTCCTGGTAAGATGTGTACGGATACACATCACACTGACTTATTCATCTGGTGTAGTCTTAATATTGTAACACACCAGTCTATGTGAGAAATTAATGCTAAAATCTGGTTAAGCACCAAACATTCTGAAGTACAAATTGTTTTCAGTGTTTCATTTTTAAACCTTATCAGTCTCAGAGACACTTTTAGGATGCAAGTTGATATTTATAATAATACTTGTGATTATAATAATGATGATGATGATAATGATGATAATAATAATAGTGATGATGCTGGTGGTGTTGGGGATGATGATGATAAATATAATAATACATTAATGATACAACATAAAACAGATAAAACCTGGAAATTAAAGGAAACATCAAACTATGATATCTAGCTACATAAAAGTACTTGAACAGACAAAATCTAAAACTTTGAAAGGTTATGCTGCGCCTGGTAAGGTACTGATGAACATCACACTAACAGGTGTAGTCAAAATATTGTAACACAGCAGTTTATTTTAAAACTGGTTAATACTTTAATGGATACAATAACTGCTTAAAGCACCAAACAATCCTTTTGAAACGTTTGTTTCCAGAAATTAATATTTATACCTTATCAGGGACACTATAGGATGTAAGTTAATGCAGTTTTGATCAAAAACTTTGATCACTGTTAAATTATAAATGCTTGAGATTTTCAGGTTCTTTGTGCAATTTTCAAATGTCATGTTACAGAATAATATTTTATCAAGAAGCAATCAGCGTATTTGCTTGATAACAGACATTGAAATTAAACTTTTTAGGCCTATCAATTAAGAAAATCAAACAGACATTTTTATGTTTGTTAAATTTAGATGCCTATTGTATGAATCATTTAAGGCTATTTAAAAGGGATTTGTGATACAGGCATCAAATCTACACTTTCATAAGGATTGATGGAAAGTAGATAGACCATAGACAAAGAGAAGAAAACAGAAAGAACAAAAAGAAAATTAATAAAGACAGCTAAATAGAAATTAGAAAGGTAGAACAAACATGAAGAATGAAGGGAAGAAAGAATGAAAGACAAATGTTACAAACATTTTGACAAATTGGTGCTCTCAACGTCTACTGTATCAAGCTTGTTTAAATTCACAAAGCCTATCATCTTTAGAAGAATGCTCAGTATTGTCATGATCTTGTGTGGCACGTAAAAAAAAACTAAGAAGTCACTTCTATTGCACAATGTCCTTGTCCAGACAGACTGTTTACATTAAATTATGGCGAGATCACTGTCTGAAGCAGTCACAGAGATAAGTGGTCAGGCTTGACATATTTATCACCAACTTATAGCCATCACAGCCTGGCCTGTCAGTTCACTGCCTGGGGCATCTTTCCCGAGATTTTGGGGGTAACAGTCCCAAGTTCTCCAGACCATGCGACTGCGTCGCATAGGGCAGGTGCTTCGCACCCGCACTGCTACTCGGATGGAGATAAAGTTGCATGGTCTGGAATCGAGACTAAGACAGGTTTGGCTGTTGATTCCAGAATAATGGTCTGGCAGTCAGACTACGTCAAACCATGATTCAGCCAATCGGCCATACACAAGCCCTGATTCATGAATATTTATGACACGAACCCGCGCGGTGCACGCAGGTACCTCCCTGATCAAACGAAAGGATTCTTATCCTCCTCAAACTAACCACCACCAAATAGATATTGATGAACAGAAACTGAGTATTTATATGTACATATACATGTTTATATCGATTACATGATTATGAATTACCTCGTTAGTTTAGCATTTATTAACACGTTGAAATTCACCAATTTTAATCTAACGCGTCATCATCCCTCCATGAGTTCCCGTAATTATAATGGACGATCCATAATGATATTCCGTTATGGCGTAAATAATGGATCCGCAGAACTTTACCCAACAACTCGTGTTGCGCGATAGAGTTGTTTTCCGTGGAGTACATCATTTGCACAAAGTTATAAGGGTGAATAATATGCCGCAATTTTATACCTGGAGGAAAAAGGAGGTGATAGTACGTGCAAGTGCAATTGATTATTTTTTGTTGAATGTACATGTATGTACAATTGTAAACTTTTCCGACTTTGTATTTACCATGTTCTATGCGATTAAATATGTTTTATCATTTGCCTGTTGGGCTGCTGACATTATTGTTTTATATAATTTAAGAAGTTCCATATTATGGACATGCATCGTGTGCATCATACGTGCCATAATTGATTTACATTCTTAACTCCAAATATTTTGAGCTCAGGTTTTTCAGTCGATCAAATCAATTTACTCATAAATATTTGTTTGCAAGCACTTCTTGAAGAATGAACGGATTTCGGAATTGAAAGGTTAGGTCACATGCCTCATTCTGCCTTAAATATTGCAATCTGATTTAAACAAAATAAATCTCTGTCCCTCGTATGTCTGTGTGTCTATATGTTTCTGTATGTTCGTCTATGTGTGTTTGTATGTGTCTGTGTGTCTGTATGTGACTGTTTGTGTGTCTGTATGTGTATGTGTGTATGTGTGTCTGTCTGTATGTTTCTGTGTGTCTACATGTGTCTGAATGTTTGTATGTTTCTGTGAGCCTGTATTTGTCTGTGTGTCTGTCTGTCTGTATGTGTCTGTTTTGGTGTGTTTGAGTGTGTGTCGGTTTGTGTAATGTGTGTTTTTCTATGTGTGTCTGTCTGTTTGTCTGTATGTTTCTGTTTGTGTGTGTCTATGTATATATGTGTATGTGTATATGTCTGTGTCTGCATGTGTCTGTTCTGTTTGTGCGTTTATGTCAATGTGTCTGGATGTGTCTGTTGTCTGTTTGTATGTGTCTGTGTGTCTGTTTGTATTTCTGTTTGTATTTCTGTGTGTATGTCTGTGTATGTCTGAGTGTTTTTTGCGTGTCTGTATATTTCTGTTTGTTTGTAAGTGCATATGTGTCTGTTTGTGTGTATCTGTGTGTCTGTGTGTGTTTATTTGTGTGTGAGTCTGTGTGTATCTTTCTGTGTGTCTCTGTGTGTGTCTGTCTGTCTGTCTGTGTATGTTTGTGTTTCTTCGTGTTTGTGTGTCTAATTGTGTGCCTGTTTGTGATCGTGTGTCTGCGTGTGTATCTGTGTGTCTGTATATGTTTGTGTGTGTACGGTATGTGTCTGTGTGTCTCTGTGTGTCTACATGTGTGTCAATATATGTCTGTATTTGTGTGTGAGTCTGTGTGTCTGTTTGTATGTATGTGTGTTTGTTTGTGCGTGTCTGTTTGTTTGTGTGTTTGTTTGTGTCTGTATGTCTCTTTTCGTGTGTCTGTATGTCTCTGTTTGTGCATCTGTATGTATCCGTTCTGATTGTGTGTGTCTATTAGGGCGTTCATACGTGAAGTTTATACGTGTTTCGTGCGTGTATCGTATGAAACGAGAAGAAAATAAAGAAATAACATATAAAGACGCAGAACTGGAGAAATGATGAAGAAGGAAATGGACTTTAATATACTGGAAGTGTCACATTTTGTAAGCCCCGCCCAGTTAAACACGTATTGCTACAGCCGGTCGTTCATACGTCCGTTATACGCGTATTGTTGTACGAAGTACGTTCGAAACGCTGATTAAATGTCAGGATAGCTATACGCGTTTCGAACTGAGTTTCTTTGTACGTTCGCATTCAGACGGGGAAATTTATACGTACTTCGTACGAAACTCAGTTCGAAACGCGTATAAAAAGCACGTCTGAACGGTCTATTAGTGTCTGTGTGTCTGTATGTATCTGTGTGTCTCTGTGTGTCCGTAAGTGTGTACGTGTCTGTGTGTCTGTGTTTGAGTTTGTGGGTCTCTGTGCGTGTCTATTTTTGTGGCTTAATGTTTCTGTGTGGTTGTGTATGTTTGTGTCTGTTTTTATGTGTATGTCTTTGTGTTTGTGTGTCTGTTTGTCTGCCTGGCACTCACAACCGCATACATACTAACACAGACACTTTCAGATACCCAAATGCACACCATAAACTTGTACACCCTCTTTCCGACACCACACCAACTACCAACTTACACACACAAACACAAAAACACAGCCATACGCACACATACATGTACAAGCACATACAGACATACAACCATGCAGATACAGAGAGACACACATACACACAGACATGTGCAAAGACAAACACACAGATACATACAGATCCACAAACACACATTCATACACGCAGATACGCAGACAAACACACAAACATACACTTTCAGACACACAGGCACATATATTCAAATAGACGGACACACACACACACACACACACACACACACACACACACATACACACACAGGGATACAGAAACCCCATATACGCATAAACGCATACACACAACCACACACTATGAACACATAAACATAGAGACACACAGAGGCACACACGCAGAAACACACAAAGACAGACACATGTAGACACACAGAGACACAATCAGAAACAGAGACAAACACGCAGACAAACAGATGCATACACATATACAGACACACAGACACATAGACACAGACACATAGACACATACAGATCAGACGCACAGACACATTCATACACACAAACACACAAACAAACACACAGACATACAAACATACACACACAGACACACAGGCTCATACATAGACACACATACACAGAGACACATACCCACACAGACACAGAGACACAGACACACAATTAGACACACATATAAACACGCAGACCCACAAACACGCACACACAGACAGACAGACGAACATACAGACTCACAGACTCACACACAGACAAACACACAGACACATACAGACACACAAACAGAACAGATACATACAGACACACAACAGACAAACACACAGACACCCACAAACACAGACATACAAACAGACACACATACTCATATAGACAAACACACAACACACAGACACTAACAGATAACAGACACAAAAAGACACATAGGCATACACAGACACACACAGACACATACAGACAGACACACGAACAGACACATTCAGACATACACAAACACACATACATACAATAGACACACAGACACATACAGCCAAACACACAACACACAGTCACACAAACAGACAGCAGACACATAGACACATAGACACACACAGACACAGACACATACAGACGGACAGACACATGCAGAGACACAAATAGACACATTCATACACACAGACACACAGACAAACACACAGACATACAAACATACACACAAAGACACACATACACATACAGACAAACACGCAACACACAGACACACTAACAGATAGCAGACTCAAAAAGACACATAGGCATACACAGACACACACAGACATATACCGACAGACACACGAACAGACACATTCAGACATACACAAACACACAGGCATACAATAGACACACACACACATACAGACAAACACACAACACACAGTCACACAAACAGACAGCAGACACTACAGACACATAGACACACACAGACACAGACAAATACAGACGGACAGACACATGCAGAGACACAAATAGACACATTCATACACACAGACAAACACACAGACATGCAAACATACACACAGACACACAGGCACATACACAGACGCATACATACACACACAGACACATACCCACACGGACATACAGACACAAACATACACACAATTAGACACACAGACAAAAGTACAGACACACAAACACTTAGACAAACACAGAGACACACACAAAGAGACAACAGACACATACAGACTAGACACATGCAGACATAAACACACACAGACACATACAGACACACGAACAGACCCATTCAGACACACACAACACACAGACACACAATCAAACAACAGACACATACAACATAGACACATACAGACACATACACACAGACACATACAAATGTAAAGACATATGAACACACGAACAGACACATTCAGACACAAACACACAGACGAACACACAGACGCACACACAAAACACACAGACAGACTTACAGACAAACAGACACACAAACTCACACAAAGACAAACACACAGACAAATACAGACAGACATACAGACACAGATACACACAGACACATACAGACACACAAACAGACACATACAGACACACAAACAGACACATACACACGTAGATACACAGACACAAACAGACACACAATTAAACACACAAGCAAACACTGACATTGACACACAGATACACACACGAACAGACATACAAACAGACACACATATTATAGTGAGTGGCGACAATTTGTGACGGTGGCGACAATCTGTGCCGCTAGATTTTTTTTCATGGCACAAATTGTCGCCAGTGAGGCAAAAAAAATAGGATCAGCAAGAGCGTCACAAATTGTCGCCGGCGACAATCTGTGCCGATTTGATCAAAACCTGACGGCACAAATTGTCGCCGGCGACAATTTGTGCCGCAACAGACGGTGCACCACAGCATACCGCTCATTCCAGGCAGTTGGCGAGTTATAAGGTTTCATGTGCTAGCTTATAACTCAAGAAATGTATTGAATCAATAATTACTTCACAGTTGGCACACGTAGTATCCACGAAGATGATAATCATCAATTTAACATCAATTGTAAAACAGAAAATCGTTCAAAAATGCGCAAACAAACGCAGAAGAGTTTATCGTTGCTGCAAAAGGTTCACAAAGAAAGGTTCTTTGTGTTGTTGTTGTTGTTTGGGTTGTGGCGTGTGCAATCATGGATGAATATTGACGCCAAAACTTTTTAGATATTGTATCATTTTGGCAAAATTGTCATTATTGAAAAAAAAATTGATATATATATACAAGGATATACGGGTATAAGCCAGGTGAGATACGTAAAAAGGGAATTCTGTGATGTCGGTCCTCCGCAAACTACATCCTCCGTATTGGCATCTTCTGGTCAGCCCGGCTCATGTGCGTCGAGCAGGCTCCTCAATGCGGCGCGTGCGCATAAACTGCATTCGATCAATGACAAGCTGCTGAGGGTGCTCGACCAATCACAAGAAGCAGTGGGCGTTGATGTTATTCCACGCCACATCTAGACCACTCGGATGCACGGAGGAGAGAGAGAGGTGACGATCGTCAAGGAAGATCCATAAACCGATTTTGTTTTCTATAATAGAAACTCATGTACTTTGGGATTTTGCAGTGCCAGTGCATAAGTGCAGCTTACAGAATTAATTTACATCGCATTACTTACACGATAACAATTACCTATTTACAAACTTATTTATCTACAAACTTAAGTATGAGTGTAGGTGAGAGAGGAAAAAAAGGAGAAGGAAATACAACAAATTGTATGCCTATACATGTAATTATAAAATTATCCCATTTCAAAGACAGTCGCAGACATGGTCGTAGTTTAGGCATTATTATAAGTCAAATAATTTATTGGTCGATTTCACATAATTCATTAAAACACTTTGGGTCATGCAATTTGGGTTCATGAAAATTTCTAGAGACAAGGATTTGATTTTGAGTTGTTTTTTGGCTGTTTCTCTTTGAACGTCGTATTTTTTACATTGGGGAAGATAGTGCGAAACGGTTTCAGGTACCAGGCATGTATCGCACAGACCAGTTGCATGTTGGTTTATTTGGAATAAGACAGAATTCAAGTGACATTTTCCTGTTCTTAATCGATGCAGAACTTTCTCTATCAATCTGTTTGAACAATATGGGAAGAAATTTGGTAACACATCTTTCTGAATACTGTAAAGATGGCGTCCTCTCTCTGACTTGGTCCACCATTGTTGCCATTTTTGTTTGCAATCGTGAGAATTTACTAATTTTAGTTCGTGGTTTGTATGTGGTATAGATATGTCTATTTTGGGGTGACCTAGAGCTTCTTTCGCCAGTCTGTCAGCCATTTCATTTCCTTCCAGGAGACAATGAGCAGGTACCCACTCAAAGTTGATTGATACTCCCAGATGCGTTAGGTGTGTGATTTTATGAAGAATTTCATTCATAAGACCAGAGTAAGTTTGGTTGGAGATGGCTGTTATAGAACTAAACGAGTCTGAAAGATAACGACGGATATAGGTTGATATTCTTCAAGCCAAGTAAGGGCAAGTAGGATGGCTACTTGTTCTGCCATACATATAGATATATTGGATATTCTCTTTTTTTCAAAGTAATTAAACTGGGGGATTCTTGCATCTCCGCCGGGATTGATATCTTACTAATATTTTCATGAATTTCGAAGGATGTAGGTACTTCAAGGAGGTGCCAAGGGGGGTACTCGGGATATATATCGTCCGTTGTTTATATGGTATAATCGTACGTTTTAGTTGCTCTTAGAGCGAAAGGCTCTTCTCCTTTTTTCCATGTCAGATTTTCATATTGGCAACAATTATTCAAACAACTTCTAGTTGGATGATTAATTGTGGAAGTAAGAATATGAACTTTATAATCGTCTGTAAGATATTGTCGTCGGAGATCAAGAGGAAGTTCTCCACATTCGATCTGAAGAGCTTCAGTGCCTGCACAAATTTTTAAAGCTTGATATTGAATGGTATTCAGTTGATTTTTAATATGATTTGGTGCGGAGTCGTACGCTTCACAACCGTAGTCGAGAATAAACCTTATGATAGATCTGTATACAATTAATAACGACTTTGTGTCCATGGCCCTGGGAAGCGGGGTGAAGCACCCCCAGAAATTTTGCAGCACCCCCTGCAAAAAGACGTGTATGTCTGTTTTTCTTAAAATTTGGCTACTGAGCGACTTTTCAGCTGTTGATTTGGCCGCGAATTTGGCCGTGAAATTTTTTT
>JZLH01S0490297.1:7951-23843 GCA_001188425.1 Eucidaris tribuloides
AATAACGGGTACTGTGTATCAAAACCTTAAAATGTTGTAGGCCTACATTAAAGTGTACGCTATTGGAGTATTAGTACCCTCGTATAGGAACGTCCATTTTATAAAATAGTTATCCAAAATCAACGAGTACATTTTGTGAGTGTATTTTTTTGTGGGTTAACTGGGTTATTCTAATAAATTACTAAATTTTTAATGCCAAGGTAATATAAATGTTTTGTTCGATATGACTTAATTTTCATCAATATTTCATAAAGTGTGGAAATGTCGCACATCCGAAAACAGTATCGGGTCTACCGATGTTGTTTAGAATGACACATTTTGATGTTTATGTGATCAGAGAGCATTTGTCACTTTGTGCATCGTACTATACATGTATAGCAACGTGTTTGAGGCTCCAAATTTTGTTTGATTACTTTCTCAAAAGAGAAACCATTTTGATCGCACGTTAATACTGATAAACGTATAGTAAATCATGGAGGTCTCTCTTCTACCTCCATGAGTAAATACCCTAACTACACGGTGCCTTTAACCGAGGAAAGCACAATTACGAAACACAGACCTGAGAACCAAACGACTTCGTACTTTTTTTTCCTGTAAGCTTTACACCACTCATAAAACAAAACAATTCACGTCATCGTGACCACGCGGGAATCCAGATATTTGATTGGAACAGTAATTTAAGGATACACAACAAAGTCAGCAATATTCGCCATCCTATATGCTTGTGTATCATGAAGGAAGGAAACTAATTTCACAGTCAGCCCCTTTTCTGTTTACGTCAAGATTTTCTGTCAAGATATTGCAATTTTGGTCATTTGTATTCAAATCTTCTGGGGATGAAACTTCCATCTAATACACAAAATAGAGAATGGCGCCTTGATAGGTGCTAAAAACATTAATAGGTCGGTGAAGCTGAATCTGATATTAAGGCGCCAATACAATTTCAGAAGATCGCTTCCTCGACATTTAGTTTTATCCTTTGTGTCATTCGAGACAGATATCTATATGAATTTGACCCAATCAGGTCAAGGCATAAAAGGGCGGTATGTGAGTTGGATTTTGTCCCTCATTAATACGAGCACTCGACGAAAGATGCGATAAGCAGCGTGTCAAATTAGGGAAACCCACAAGGAGTTGTTAAACTACCGCCCTGTTTTTGGTGCGGTTTTCTGCATTCCCGTTCTTACGTTTTGAGGGTACATATCATCACGTATGTACTAATATTAGGCTACACATCAAACATGTAGCATTGACCTTTCGTTGCCCTGAGATTGTTGTGAAATTACACATTTTAAAGCCATATGATAACAATGACCACAGTTACAAAAAAAAAAAAAAACGTGAGCTACATATTCCTCCATGCTCTAAGTGTCTTTGATAAGGTCTAAAAATGAAGCCCTGAAAAAAAAACTATTTCAAAATGATGATTTAGTGCTTTCAAACAAATAAAAATCTACAAGCAATCAATTTTTTTTTCATGTATATCTTGTCAGTGGCAGCATAAATTTCCAAACATTTGTATTCTAGAGTTTTTATTTATCCATTGAACACTATTATGTAGCTCAGATATCAAAGTTTAACAATTTTTATGGAAGTTCCACAATGGTAGCCTGACAAAGTTGGCATGGATGCGATTCGCGATAATCGTTCACAGTTAGAAATAAATCGAGGGGAGTGAAAAACGGAGTTGTGTGTTATGACTTAGAATGTGTTGTAATCATGTATTGGTTTGAAATTTAAGTTTACGCAGTCACGTCATACGACTAAATGATGGAGTGAAATTATGTTTAAATTTTGCAGGTATTTGTGTATTACAGTAGATTGTTGATAAAACTTGCTTCACTAAATATGCTGTTGCTGTATTGTAATGTCTTGTAGTAATACAGTATTATGTCAATGTTTATCCTTAATTTTTGGAGCTACATTTTGCTATTGTATTTTAAAGTGTTTATTCACGTAAACGTCAATACACAGCCCGGTTAATAAGATTTTAACATCCAATACTCACAATGTTCATTCAATCATGTCTCTAAGTTCACAAACTTCCATGAGATTGTATGTTATGTGCTGTTTTAACTTCTTTCAATCATAAGGCTCGTACATCCATATGGAATCCATAAAAATGATTAACCCTTTGCACGTAAAAGTAGTAATTTTGCACATTCGTACAATTAAATCCAGCAATCGTAATAATTAGTTTTATCCGTTCCGTTTGTACTAGAAAATCGGAAAAATGGTCATAATGCTTAATCAACATCTATGGAATAAATACAAGTATCAATGGTGCAATAAGGAAAGCAAGTTTTAAAGAAACTATCAAAATGACAATCGTCATTATTATCCACTCCAATTCAATTCAGCGTGTAAAGAGTTAATAACGAATGATACACTGCATACCGAGGTAACATTCTAGCGACCTTGGTATCCCATCGTTATCCTGCGCCTGTGTTGCACTTAAGCGAATTTCGGTATATACACAGTATACACTTTTTTCAATCAATCGTCTTTTTTATCAATATGTACCTGGTATAAGTAAGATGCATGTGATTTTGTTATGTATTGTAAGTTATTCTTTGTCTGCCTCCGCATGCATCCATCGTCTCCTTCTTCTTCCCCCTCCTCTTCTTCTTCGTGCACATTCCGTGTCTCTTCTTCCTCCTCTTATTTGTTCTTTCTGCGTACATAGATAAACCAGTTACTTATCAAGAAAGATACACCGCGATAAAACGAACAGGAATCGGTAGATTATTCAAATCAGACCACACATTTTCTCAATCGAAACGAAATATACCAAAAATGAACCACATTACATAAGGGGAAATATAAACGTGTGTTATTTTTTGTTTTTTTTTTAACGTGTAAGCATTCCCGTATAGTTTTCCTCAGTTATAATAAAAGCTTGACAGTGTTGTAGGATATGTTTCATAAATTCCATATTATTCACTAATTTTCCAGATTGTTATCATTTCTCCTGCCTTGGGTTAGTCAGTTCGGTCATTATACTTTAATTTGTCTTTAGGATTTGATATTGCTCGCGTGCATAAAGGTGGAACTGACTGTATTCTTGCTTTAATTGGTTTGTCCTTCCGGGGAAGAAAGTGAAGCCTGTACCGAGAAACAAATCGTGATTGACACATGCATTAATTATTAGTTCAGAGAGGAAGTTTTGTTTGAGGTTGTGTAGGAAGTGAAATAACGCAAATAGTTTCACTCTCGTTTCATTTACTACATAAATCAGCTGAATTTATATCAGTAACACGATTCGGGGCTGGGCTTAGTGGTTGAGACGATGCGGTTAAAAAGGGTAAAGTTATTATATTATGACATGTCATTGTATTTGTTATAATTGTAGATCAGTATGATAAGTACCTTTTTGTAATATTTTCCTTCTATCATTAATTCTCAATTTTCCTGTTATGATTTGTTTTTGTTCAATTACAACTATAGGAAACAATAAACAAAAATGCAATGCAGTTTATTACATGTAAATTAAATACAAATTAGGGTGTAGTCACACCTTGACGATTTAGCCAACGTATGCCGACATAATGGAAAAAAAATATTGGCGAATACGTCGTCATACATTGACTAAGTTATGGGTAAGTTTTGTGTAAGTTATGTGCACGCTGAAGCACGCTAAGCACACTTCGACGATTTAGCCAGCGTATGCCGACGTATGAAAAAATTTGCGAATACGTTGTCATACGTTGAATAAGTTATGGGTAAGTTTTGTATAAGTTTGCATAAGTTATGTGTACGCTGAAGCACGCTGGTATACGTCGTAGTACGACGAGTTTCGTCGAAAAATTTTGTGCAGGCACAAAATTTTTCGACGTATGCCAGCGTATGATCATACGTCCCGCATACGCAGGTCATACGCTGTAGGTAAGTTATGCTGTCGTTTACATACGTCCACACGCGTTATTTGTAAGTTGCTCATAAGTCGAAGTACGTCACGATAATGTCTAGGCACGGTTCATCGATTTTTTTTTTCAGCATGATGGAGATGTTGGTAGAGTGGTGTTTGTACTGCGAAGTCTAGTGCAGTTATGATAAGAATCGTGGAGCGTGGCCTTTTTTTGTATTCATTTATTCATCATTTATTTATTTATTTATTTATTTTAATTTTTCTATTTATTTGTTTATTCATATATCTATTTATTTATTTATTTATTTATTTATTTATTTATGTATTATTCACAAAATTGTAACTCAGAGAGTTACAAAGTATGGCAATTACAACCATTGGTATGAGTAAAATACACATAATTTACACCATAGTCTTGTATACATATGAATAATTAACACAGGTGGAAAAATGTGACAGACATAAGAAATGAAAATAGAAATATAAAAAAAGGAAAGTTTAATCGAAAAAACAAAGTTGAAAATAAAGGGGTGTTAAGAAATAAATGTGTAAATAGCGTAAACACAAAAATCTCAGGTATACATTAATATAGTAAATTAATTTTTAAACAGGTATGATTCAAATCAATGTAAATACGGACATTCATCGTCAAACTTTAGCATATATCATCTACAGTAAATAGTTCTACATTTTTAAACAATTACCTCAAACAGGGATGGTTTCCAGTGAAAAATAAATATGTGGAAATCACACACACACACACACACACACACACACACACACACACACACACACACACACACACACACACACACACACACACACACACACACACACACACACACACATAAACACACACACACATAAACAAACACAAACGCATAAACAAACACTCACAAACACGCATACATACAATCGCGCACACACATACACACAAACACGCACACACAAACACTCACACAAACACACACAAACAAAACGCACACGCAAATATACATACTAACACACAAACACACACAAACACACACAAACACATACAAACACACACACAAACTCATACAAACAAACACACAGTTAAACACACACACACACAAACAAACACACACAAACAAGCAAACATACGCACAAATAATGTGCAAGGAATATTAATAACAAAAAAAGAACAGGAGAGAAAAGTGGAACAGACAAATTGGATGGAAGGGGAAAGGGATAAAGGGGAGGGAAAGGGAAAAATAAAAAAAAGGAGGAAGAGGGGGAAAGCAACAGGAACATAAAGTGTAGTGACAGGAGGGAGGCGATAAAGAGAAAAAGAGAAGAGAAGAAAGAGGAGAATTAAGATAAATATTGCACGTTTTTTTTGATAATAATAATGGTGACGTAAAATTCACTATATAAAAGCAACGCATTATTATTCTTATTCTTCTTCTTCTTCTTCTTCTTCTTCTTCTTCTTATTATTATTATTATCATTATATTTTTATTATTATTATTGTTATTATTATTATTATTATTATCATTATATTATTATTATTATTATTATATTATCTAAATGTTTGCAAGACACGTGATCAAAGTTAATCATCAAAGTACATTTGTATAACCAATCAGTTAACTAATGATTTAATTTAAATCAAATTCAACATATGAATTAACATCATTACTTTCCAAAGAAAATAATGACAACAAAAATGTCAAAAACGAAAGTTTGGAGAAAGAGCGGGTGAGGGAGAATAAAAAGGGGGAAATTGGAAGATACAAAAGAAATATAGGATAGTGGAAAGCATGCACAATATTGCACTTATTGTAAATTATAAAAACATCACGGGATAAAACTATCCTTACATCTATTAGTTTTACATGTATTTTAATGGCTGCTACAATTGATCGTCGGCGATACGCTACCCCACGCTATGGGTAAGTTAGAGTATCGTTGGGCATAAGTTGTGAACGTCGGCAACACGACAAGCATTCGTTGGTATATTCTATAACTTATCGAAACGTTCCATATAAGTTATACGTTATGCGTACGTCCAAATCGTTATGAGCACGCTATGTATACGTCCAAAAGTGCAAATCGGTAAAAAAATCAAAGTTCAGCGTATGCCAGCGTTTTACCCCATTTTGATACGTCAGGCATACACTAAATCGTCAAGGTGTGACTGTACCTTAAGATATTAAGTCCATTTCACAAAAGCTCACTCTTTTGCAGACATATGATGAATCGTTTCTTTTTATTAAATGTATAACGAAGACTTATGCTTTCTTTGTTTTGAAAGTCATGTGTATACGACATCGAAAATTGAGATGATCTCATATACTCTTTTCTTTATAAAACCAGTGGGTAACAATACTATAGCTTTCTTGCTCTGACACTTTAAAACCAATCAATCACTCATCACTCAATCAATCAATCAATCAATTAATCAATTAATCAATCAATCAATCAATCAATCAATCAATCAATCACTCAATTGATCAATCAATCAATCAATCAATCAATCAATCAATCAATCAATCAATCAATCAATCAATCAATCAATCAATCAATCAATCAATCAATCAATCATCCAACCAATCAACTAAACAACCAGTTAATCAATCAAGGTTGAATTATAACGTGCAGTAACGTTAATTCCCCATTACAACCTTTTAGAAACCACCTTATTATGCCCAATGATACAAAGTATAACTGTAGTAATTGTATGCCTGTCGACCAATCTTTCATTGCAGTATGTGCCCTGACGTAAACATTTTTTTTTTTTTTTTTTTTAATCAGGCCACATGATAAATGCTTAAAGGCCAGTGACATGATTGGGAAAACTTGAAAATTCCTCAAAAACCAAGTGAGTTGAAATATATACCAACTATACACCAGCTGGAGTGGATCTTCTAGCTGAAAGGATTTGTCTCTAATTTATTTACTTAATCAAGCATGAACATTTAATTTTATCGGGGCACGATAAAAATAGGACCCATAGAGAGCCACAGGGCAGGTTTGCCTGCCACAAGGGATATTGACATTATTTTGAGTAAACGTTTGACTACAAGATTTTCACAGGAGAATCCTTGCATAGTTTACTTGATTCTAGAGAGGTTTCAGCCTAAGTTGAGGACTTCCCCCCAATCATGTCATTTACCTTTAATTGATACGTGGGTAGGGTGCCTCCAAAGAATTGGTGAAAAGAAAAATGCACATTGTCTACGAAGAGAGAGGATTATCTATAAGTGATGACGAGAACGAAATAGGTTTTCAGATACATGCGATTTCCACGGTGTCATTGTGTGGGTGTGAAAATGACATTTGACAGATAATCTCGAAAAATATATATATTATGGTAAACACTGTCCACCCGTGGATGACCTAAACTTTTCGTGCAATCCAGATATAGATGTTTCCCATCAAGTTTTATATGGATACGGTTACAATCTATTTTCAGATTATAATCTACTTAGGAATTTCGCTTTTATTTACACATTTTTCTTTTTCCAAAATTGTTATACAACTCTCATCTAATGATCTTCTATTGATTGATACTAGCGTCATAGATGTCAAAGCTAATTCGAAAACAAAATATTCCGCGTACAGAGAGTATAGATGACAGGTCGTTGTAGCAATTTGGGATAAACTAACTCAAGATTGCAAATTAGATTGACCCCGCATGCAGTTTCTGCCGCAAACGTGCAACCGTAGTTAAGGTTTAGCTTTTGCTTTCCCTAAGCTCACATTGGCGTCTGCATCTGTCTTTAAAGTATCTGGCATCAATAACCATTATTGATACTGAAACTTATTATAAGTGTGTTTCAATCTAAATTTAGAATGGCCATATAGATTGTCCATTTAGAGAAAATTTTACTGTATCATTTTGTACGAAGAGTTGTCGTCCCCATCATGCCTATATGTATGCGTGATTTATGTCTCGTTATCCCTCTTCTTTTCCTCCTCCTCCCTCTTCTTTTTCTTTTTCTTCTTTTTCTTCTTCTTCTTCTTCTTCTTCTTCTTCTTCTTCTTCTTCTTTTCTCCATCCCCTTTTTATAACATTTAGTACTCGGTCCGAGTACAAAACAGCCTAGATCTACACACAGTAAGTCTATGTGAGGAAATGGGCAAGTGAATCCCGTCAACTTACGATTTTCACTTTTTTCAAGCACTAAATAATGTTTTTGAAAAATATCTTTTTTTCAGGGCTTCATTTTCAGACCTTATTAAAGATACTTGGAGCATGGTGGATTATTTAGCTCACATCTTTTTTTTTTTTTGATTGTGGTCATTGTTAGCCTGTGGCTTTCGGGAAGATTTTTTTTTTGGTTTTTTTTGCAATAAAACCCCAAATGATATGGATAGCTATTTAGATTGCCTAATTAAATGTCATCCGTCAGCACTGACCGTAGTTTGTCGAATTTATCACCCTCTATACGGGCCAATGCGATGAATTCGCGAAAACACCCATATCGTGACTGATTGCGCATGTTTCGCCCTTGCAAGACGTTCGTATCGTAGTGCTCGGTTATGCCCGCACCTTTCATGTTGATAGATGACGACGAAATCCAAATATTTATTAGGCCGGATGTTCTGTTGCTGATATATAAAAATCACCACGACGATCGTTAGTAGATCCATGTTTTTAGCATGGACCTTCTATAACGTCTATGTTTATAGTAAGTACAACTGCTTCTGCAGCGCATATAACTAAATACCTACTAACAAGTAGGCCATGTCTGTATAAACATTTTACATCACCACCAATACATTATACTTCAACGTAATTATGACAATTATTATTATTGGTGTTGATAATCTATTTCTCTGCTTACTCCACCAACCTCCCAATCATCCTTGCCTTCCTCCTCCTCCTTTTCTTCTTTTTCTTCTTCTTCTGTTTCTTTCAGTAGCTGATAATTTGCATCAGCCATCACCCATTTTCCTTGGACTTCAAGTTGAATGCATGCAGTTTCATCGCAGTCGAATCTTGAATCTTGAATTGATAACAGAATTATCCTGAAGGAAATACGTGTAATCACTGGCAACTAAAATCATAGTCTGACTTCCAGACTTGTAGCTTTAATCCAAGGGAAACTGTTATTTTCCAGTCAATTTGCCAATGACTCCGCCTCCGACTGGTGCGGGTGCTTCGCACCCGCGCTGCTAATCAGAGGGAGAAAAAGTCGTAGGGTCTGGGACCGAGACAACTAAAATCATGACGTTTCCCCAAGCATTCTCTATCCCGGCTATCATCATGTCTTGAAAAAATTCCCTAATTTTTAGATGAATGTTTCGGTTTCGTTAGTGTCCTCTGAGAAAAGAAGTATGTGATCGCAAACACTGATGTTGTAACACCAATCTCAGCTCATATGAATATATGAAAATTTAATCTTAAGATAAGTATCGCCAGAAATCCGATTAGGGTTAGACTCATACATTCTCAAAACACAACGTTTTTTGCAAAGTGCTCATGATTCAGAATAGCCTACCCATATACCGTACAATATGCGCATACGTCGCATAGGATAAGGCCCTATGATTTTAAAGTAAATGTTTTGGTACGTATGATTATTGATGTGTTAGCCAGGCCTAAGCTCCGTGCAACCCCCAATTGATTTCAGTGATATAGCCTTACTTTAGTTTAATTCATTGTTCAAATTCGTTATACTGCTTTTTCTTTTTTTCTCTCGTTTTATTTTCTTTCTTTCTTTCTTTGTCCATAATATCACGCGATGTTGTTTTCCTTCAATCTTGCCCTTTTTTGCCAGTTTCTGTGCAATGGCTTACCCTGCATATGTTTGATTTAATTTAACTTAATTCCATCCAATTTATAATTGTTTGGTAATATTAGAATGATTTAAGAGACAGCACTCAAACATATTACAAATAGCTTTGTCTAACTGTAATTTGGTAAGAAACACAAATAAACATGATCGCTTATTTCACTTTATCAGATTGTTTCCATCCAGGCATGTGTGTTTCCATCTATCCAAAGCAACATCGTATTGTTATTATTTCTGTTTTAATTGGAAATCAAACATAATCACAATATGTACATGAAATTCAAATGATTAGAAATAGCTGCTTATCAGCCTGGACTTCTGGCATTATACCTGTAAGCCTGAGTATACAATGATAAAAAAAAAAACCGTATGATTAAGTTTCCACGGTCGTTTTGGATTTGCAGTAATCAAAAGAGATATGGAAAACCAGGAAGAAACGAACAACCCCACACAAACCACATACATCTCTAGTAGGATCCATGCACATTATACAGAAACATACACAAGCACATATCCAGAACAGCCAACTAAATAAGCCTGACTTGCCGTTGTATTTACAAAGATAAACTTAAAAGTATTTGGTTAAGATTATGGGTCTGTATAGCCATGCAACGGACTTTCCTCTTACAGGCAGAATTAAGGTGAAATGCTCATCAAAACGGTGTAGGAATAATGACCTGTATGAAGGTGCGCCAAAATATACATACATCGTCCATGTTTATGTTCTATTTATATATGTCTTCTTAATATGTTTCGGATTACAAAGTTTGATCTTATTAGAGATAGTCTAATTATAGCACTCAGTAGTCGCGCGGTTGTTCAGTACTTCCGGTAGACGGCTCAATCCCCTGATCAAGATGAAGTGTCTGAATTAGCCAACGATTTCCATAAATTGTATTATTATCCACTGAGGTCAACCCAGGACAAGTAGTCATATACATGTAGCCTTCATCGTGGTTAACCTATAGGCTACAAGGCGCACAGATATATTGGGTCGACAACATTTCTCCAAATGGGTGTACTATATAATTCTATAGTGTTTATTTATTCCATATAGATATTCAGTGGCGTAACTAGTAGGAGGGTCCCCCCCCCCCGAAAAAAAAATAATTGAATCTTGATTGGCCAATAATTTATTGCGGGCTGTCTTGAAGGGAAATTGCATGATTGGAACAAGTAATTAAATGACTACACAATGCTCCCAAAATAAATTATACTGTTTGAAAAGTTTCGTAGTCATACACATTGTCTTTGTTGTACAAATATCATAAGAGATTGCCGTGACGATGAAATTTCTTGTAAAGCTCTATATGATAATTTTGTTGTCCTCCTGGCTAGAGATTAATTCAATACTGGTAAATTTATAATGTTTTCTTCAAGTAAATCAAGATAAATCCAAGATGAATCCTCCCAGCCTGAATGTACGCTCTAGTCGGAGAATTGATTAATGCTTCAACTTACGGTTCTTAAGGGTTTTGTTGTTGTTGTACTTCTTCTTCAACTTTTTATTTCTCCCAGAGTCCCAGTCATATCACTAACCTTTAAACATCGAAAGTTTGAACGAGGCTTTACAGGTATATTGACGGTTCACCCGAGAGTTACATATCTGACACGTAGCTATAATTAATTAATCTATCCTAATTATGATGTGTCATCGAACTCTGTGAATGACACAACATATGGGCCCGGGAACATTCACTTTCTGTGCTTAATATAGATCGATAGAGATTAGATTGCCACAATGTTCTGTATTTGCGTTTAATAATTTGATTTATTGGAAATCAGACACCTGGCAAATAAGTTTGAAGTTAATAACTTGGAAAGTCTTGCTGCTTTTCTAAATTATAGCAAATCAAATTCCGATACTCTTCGTATACATGCTTTATTTGCTTAATCGCCGTTTAGAAAGAAAATGAACGGTTCATTGCGAAACTGATCATATGCGAAATATATGAATAATACCAGTACATGTATTGACAACAAAGCTAATACAGGTCCTACAGTTATACGAATCCATTGAAATGAAACCGCATCCAAACGTTTCTTTTTTTTTCTTTCCGGTAATAGCAAACGGGCCATCATTTGATAAAAATCGTGTGCTCTTGGTAGAAGAATTTTTATAAAAAGGGTTGGCAGATGTACCTTCATATGCATATACATATTTTTTTTCATACAAAGCATATTGCTATCTCCTAGCAATCTGAACATATTAAGTAAGTGTTGTCCAAGCTAAAGAATTACTGCTGTAGACACGTTTACTGCAGGTTGTAGGGACTGCATTTTGCAACTTAAAGTGGTCGTTTCCCTTAATTTCTCAGGACTGATCGGGCTACTTACCGTGCATTCACAATAATCCTAGGATATGATGTGATATATTCTCCGGCATGTTAAGAGATATACAAGCTTGAGGGGATAGGGCAGACGAAATTAGAGCTAGCTCAGGTTAAGCTGTGTAGTTCCTACATGTGGCTTAGTTAATCTGGTCTGAGGTAGACCGATGACTGAAGTTGGTCACTGCCTGCCCCGGACGTGCAGGCAACAATTGATGTCGTCGCCCCGGTCCAGCTGATGCGTTTGTCGTAGCTTCTCTGTCAGAATCTCGCATTTGATAGCACCCATCGTCTGGGATTGGAACAAGAAGATAAGCTTCTTCTCTGAAAAAGAAGAAATACATAACGAGCTGGATTTCAGATAGGAAGGATACCATTTCTGGGAAGAATCCTTCATCATCCGTCTCTATTATAATAACTGTTTTAGTTTATCTGTTTATGCCAGGTGCTGAACAGTGTAATAACTTTATTACGTGTGTCCATATACTTATTTTCTCATGTATTTTTTAAAGGAGTTTCAACGGAGTTTAATTGAATTTATGCTAAAGCAAAAGTCTGGATTACGTTTCGCATATTGATCCGAATTTTCCGTCGTCCCCAGAATGAAAATGCTAAATGTTTAATGTTGTACAGTTATGTCTCGGTAAGATATGGGTCCATTTTGTGTTATTTGTGTTTTATTGAAGTAGGTGGTTGAATTGAATCACGTTTTCGTTTATGTAATGAAACAAAGACATTTGATAAAAAAAGATTAGATTAATATTTGCATGTAACTCAAACCCCCAAACAAAATAAAACCCTTTCAAAATACACGATTTAAAACACACCCTTCCAATTTGGGACGAATGTAAACCATTATTCCTCACTCTTTATGAAACAGAATGTACAGGGAAAAAAATCGTCATGATAATCCAAATGTGTATGTTTCTATTTTGAGGACTATAGGGAGTAATGTTATTAATCATGTTCAACTTTTTTTTTCCTCATATACAAAGGAACAAATATACATCTATTTCCTCCGAACCAATATCTGCATAAAGACATGACCTTCCGCGAGTAGAAATCTGCATTTCCGTTTTGAGATAAACTATGATTTAAGGTACATGTATTTTATATTTAGGATAATCCTCCTAGATACGCATCGTTCATTGCACTATCATACATCATGAGAAACAGGTGATTTTAACATGTTTTTCATTGTTATTTGTAATTGATTCAGGATAAAGTGCGGGATGAAGGGGAGTGACTGTGTTTCCTAAATATGCATTACCAAGAAAGTGTAAGCATTTACATCCATTGCCATGATCTAAAGATTGCGGTGCGATATTTGTGCCTCGTTAGTTTCAATGACCTTTCAATATCCTCAGGTGTGAGCTGATGCACGTGGTACTTGCTTGTAATCTATTGTATTTATTCACGTATTCATTTTACTTATTTATTCAGGCATGTGTTTACTTATTATTTTGATTGATGTTTGTTCTATAAAAAAAAAACTTGCTATTAAATTCACTTTAAAAGGAGCACTGCATGCACAATCTAAACTAGACGTTTTAACAGTGTTTATTTTCGACTCTCTTCGGACTGTGGTCATAGTTTTGATTTTAAATATAATTTTGTGTTGATATAGAGCTGAAATAACCGGAGTTAAAGCTTTACACCATGCACGATATCTGTATCAAGTATAGAATCTAAAAGGTTATACTTCGGCAACACGTATGTTTTCGATTTGTCCATGAAAGTGTTTGTATGCGTATTCACGTTGAATCATCCTATGTTTTCCCCCAAACAGGACTTTTAGTTCGTATCTTGAAGTGGCAATGAACATGTGACCTAATACGGGATGATTCAATTCACTACTTTTTTGTTCACCATTGATGGCTTAAATAAATCCAGTCAAGACTTTATCATCTTCGGTTGATCCAAAACACGTGTTAGCATTGAAATTTCGAAGGTTTCTCCTTGTACTATGGTTAATGACGAACGGAAGAACCGAGCTTCGGGAAAACTTGTAATAGGTTTCGAAATACTACTCTCAAAATATACAATACACCTATTAGGGTTATTAAACAATATTCGGGACTATCTTGGAACAATTTATGTCTCAAACTGTTATGTTTTGGTAAGTTATTAAATCAAGAATTATAGTTATCTAATACGACCTTTCGCATTTGTTTAAGACAAATGAAACATCATCAAAAACGTGACAGAGAAAATGCAAAATAAGTAACTCAGAACTTCGGAAGTTTTTCAGAATCAATGTTGGAGTCGACTTCACAAGACGGTGCGGACAGAAATTCTGAGTCTGAATCCGCAGTCCGAGTCCTCTACAAATTGGACATGAGTTCGGCATTTACTACTACAATTCCCCCTCCCCCATACCCTTGTTACCATACCTTTTCGACATTTCATGTCTGTAACATAAAAGCATTTTAAATGTATATTGTTTGATGCGCATCATTGATACAAAGTCTCAAGATTTTTGATAAAGAAGTTAAAACGTCGTTTTACCAATTAGGGAGTGACACGTGATTACATTTAACCTCTATATAAAACTAAATGCTTTATGTGAGGTGTTGACAGAAGATGCGGTGCGTTGACGTCACAGCCAAACATGCCATCTTTCTTCGAGCTAATCCCCGCTACCCATCGGAGGAGTTTAATTAATGTTCCATTTTCTGTATATCCGGCGAATTCAGAAGCGCAATGGAATGTTGCCTATAGAAAAAAAAATACCACGGAGATGTCACAAACGCATCCAAAGTTTGAGAAACGTTTTAACATTTTTCCTGGATTTAATGTACTTTTCTCTTATCGCGACCGCGGTTTCATTCTGTGCATTAACGTCCTAAACGTCGAATATTCATTTCCATTTTTTTGTGGGATCCACTCCTTTTGTTTAAACAGTGTACTGTTATTAATGCTCTTTTTATTCATACTTTCCAATTTTTTTGCATATGCTTTCGACAGCAGGATGCGTGTTGTTGGGAGGGGGAGTCCGACAGAGATATGATGAATTTATTTGCATGAACTTGGGGAGAAATTTCTTTGAGACGAATGCCCGGATAATGGTTTAAAAATTCGAAAAGGTGAAACATTTTATCATGTCAAGAGCTACGACAATAATGATTATCCCCCACTTGGTAAGTCTATTACGCACTAATCTATCATATGAAATTTAGTCAGACCATAATTATAGTCTCTAAAAAAATATTTTGCACCTTTTAGATTGCCCCTTGTTTCGTCCGCGCGTGTCAGTGGTCCATGATCATAAAGTGAGTTGCACACTTAGATAAATTTATACACAACTCTCTTCCATGAGTTATGTATAAGATGAGTTCTATCAGATACACTTATGACACAGTTAAAGTATAAAATAAGTTGATTAAGACAAGTTTATATAAGACCTCTCTTTCAGCAGTTTCTTCCTTATGTTTGTCGGGTTTAGGAGGCACATTTTCTACGATCCTTTCTAGAAAATATGACTTTACAATGTTAGTTTAAACGGAAGAGCACATATTTGGGGCATGCACTGGATATGTGACTTTTTTAAGGAAAGATCCTAGCATTTCTCCTATCTAAATTAACCCATTGACTACGGGAACCAAATGTGCAATGCATAAAGTCTATGGAAATTACAGCGTCCCGGAGAGGTGACAACGAGTTAAATAAATCCCAAGATTGCATAGGGTTTAGGCATTTAACAATATTTGTCTCTGATTTGTCTTGCATTTAAACTAACACATGATATGTTGAAATTGAAGACGACTCCTATGCTTAATTCACTCCTTGTTTTTCTATTTTTTTCGGGGGAAGGGGGGATGGGGTACAGCCAGCACTTAGTCACCAATGATCGTCAAACACATAACCGAAGTCATGGAATTTCAGTCTTGGACCCCTACATGCAAATGTGCTTACATTAAAAAAAAATACAA
>JZLH01S0490341.1:0-11897 GCA_001188425.1 Eucidaris tribuloides
GTGCTACGGGAGTGATAGTCTCATCACAGGCTGTCTGATGAGTGTCGGCATGCTGGTGTGCTCGCCAATAGTCTTCTTTCATGCTCTTCTAGGCTCCGTACTAGGCTCTTTAACCGGTGAGTATAAGGCTGAATCTCTCTGAGTCTTAAGTGGCCCGATCTTTATAACTGTGGCCCAAAAAAAAAAACTAGGAACACTAAATTTATCAAATTGGTGATTTTCCCCTTCGTTATCCAAGAGATATTGCTATTTTTCCGTTCATCTGATAGCGTGTTCTTTTCTGAACAATACAACACGTCAATTTCGTTCAGCAATTTTCATTTCAGACGCAATTTTGAAAAGCAGTGTATTTCAACTTTTCTTGTGTAAAATGGAAGTGAGACGTCCTATTGATAGCGTACCATAGACATTACACATAAACTGGCAAACCCATACCTTTACATTGGTTCACAAAACGGCCCTAAAATGGAATGTACCCAGCCAAAATGGATAATCTTGGTGTCATTCTGCTCACGAAAAAGTAGTCTATCAGATGAAACAGATAAAATGAACAATTAATGTGGAAAATAACCGTAAATGTGATTGTTTCGTTTTTCTGGGCCACTCTGTATGCTATTTTTGATACCAATTTCAATTTGATATTCAATTTGATCGCGGTAACGAGAACCGGTAACGGACGGACGGACGGACGGACGGACAACCCGAAAATATAATGCCTCCGGCAACTTCGTTGCGTTGCGGAGGCATAAAAACAACAAATTTCGACCAACGTTAATTTTGAAAATAGATTCGTGGAAATGTCTTGGAAGTGACAATTACATCAAAAGCGCAGGATATCATAACACATTAGCTTTAAAAAGATCCGTATTATGTTAATCAAATAATAAAGTCCTAAAACAGTAATATTAACGAAAATGTCAATGAGTTTTAGTCACGTAATGCTTGAACAAGCAACATGCACCTATTATTCCGATTGGAAAAAAAATGTGAAAGAAATGACTCGATAATTATCGATAATTACATCAAGATCACAGAAAATATGTCACTTTGGCTGTATAATTGCGAGGACTAATGCTGTAAGTAATTGTGTCAATTCATTTACAGTGGGTATTCTGCAATTACTTGCGGCCAAATTGTATACATTAGACGAGAAAGGTGTTGAGTAGATAACCCATCCCCACTATGAGTCAAATTGTTTTTAATAATCGTGCTGGATGATGCAATAACTTGATTATAAAGATAAACCGTGCCAGGCCAGAATTTCTAAGATGAAGATCCAGTGTGGCATATATCATGAAATTTGTCATATAATGACTTTGAGATAATGAGCAAACAAAATAATCGTGTTTTGAATTTTCATGGCGCATTATTTCCCCATGAAAAGACACCACACTTTTCGCATGTCCTCCAACATGTGCATTATTAGCAAAATGATAGTCATGAACGTAGCACGTAAATGATGACAAATCATCCATACTCTTTTGGATTGGACTTTATTAAATTGATTGCTCAGTTCAAATACAACTAGATTTGAATTCATCACTGAGACGAATCAGGTGATCCGCGTATCCATTTTGATCATTAAAGATAAATGACATAATTGGGGGTAGTCCTCATTCTAAAATCTAGTAAACTGTGCAAGGATTCTACTGTGAAAATTTGGTAGTCAAAAGTTGACTCATTTTAACATAATTTCAATCTGTATGCCTTGTGAAAGACAAATCTGTCGTGTAGAGTTCTGTGGGATGTGTTTTATCGGGGCTCGAGAGAAACAAAATGCTAGTATGTTCATGCTTGATTCGGCTTAAATAAACAAATTCAAGATAAATCCTTCCAGCCAGGAGATACACTCCAGCTGGTGTATCGATTGATTATCTTTCAACCAGTTTGGTTCAAGAGGCATTTTTTGTTTCTCGCAATCATGTCACTGCCCTTTAATTCCGTCGAGAATGCGACAAGCAACCTAACAGTCCTCGGATTCAAAGCTATTCATCGCCGTCCTAATTTATCTATCGTAGATGATTTGAAATTTTGTGCGCGCTTACGCGTCCGTCGTGACGTGCTCGCAAGTAAGTGACCATTTGTGTACCAAATTTAGTTATCTTAGTCCTCTCCAGTCCCGGATTTGGACTTGATTCTTTTTTCAGTAATGACGTCTTAAGGCCACCGCACACTACATGTACACGACTTTTGTCGTACGACTGCACCGACTTGGATCCGAAATAAAAAACAAAGCTTATATTTCGTACACGATCAGCGACAAAAGTCGTGTAGTGTGCGGAGGCCTTTAAACATCGGGAAAAACACGGCGATTTTCGCTCGAGAAAGGGGTGGTCGCACAAAAACACCCGTGCACGCGCACGAAAATGATGAAAATGGTGTGAAATATAAATGCAAAATGGAAATTGCATTTTGGGCATTTTTTTGTGACGCGCGCGCGGACCCAGTGTAATTCAAAAGTTGACCCTTGAACTTTATGTCTGCTAAATTTGGTCGTGTGACTGCTGTTCATTATAAGATATTGACAAAAATGATTTTATCAAATTACGTCATAGATGAGGTCACGAATGACAGATAGTAATGTCAAGACATTTCGAGCAAGATATTGCTATGATAGGCCTACATGATCATGGAAACTTTCAAGGTCATTGACGAGCCCGTCTCGAGAAGTGCTCTCCACAAAAAAATGACAAGAAATAAGGAAATAAAGATACTGACGAAATTAAGCGGTGCTGTGCGGATCACCAACAGAGGTGCTTGTATTTTCATGCACAGCCCTTGCCAATTACTGTCACACCGTCGCATTGTACGCCACGGATTCTCCTCCAATTATCAGCTCCAAATCGTGTTTGGTTTTCGCGAAGATGGCGCTTTCTTTCGCGTCTTCTCACGAATTTTCTTCCAAAGTTCTGACATGTAATGCCGTTAATGCGACCTAAATCAGATAGACCCCGTGCATCGGGGCCCGATATATTGGATTTATGACGACAGGAGTGATGGATTGACGATGGACAATGACATTAGCGACTTGTTTACAGCACGGTCGGTGTTGATTACGTACATTTCATTACACTCTAGCCGATTGAATAAAATAATAACACTGTGACGCTTGTATGGTGGACGGAAGGGGCGAAGAGAGGTGACGGATTTATTGATATAAAAGATATATATATATATAGGATATATATATATATATATATATTCATATATTCATATAATATATATACGTATTTATATAATATATATGTTTATATAATATATGTTTATGTAAGTTATACCTATTTGTAATATATATTTATAATATATATTTATAACATATATTTATAATATGTATATTTATGTAATATATGTAATATACAGTGTGTCCCAGAAAAAGGGAAACCGAGATTGATTCAGATATTTTTGTATGTTAATAACAATGACAAAAAAATCGTACATAGTTGGAAAGCATATTTTCTCTTCTTTAATTTGATACCAGTCTCAGAGATTTCCATTGACGCATGACTGAGCAAAGACAATCAGAAGGGACACAGGTATAAAATCATTTGCACGAGCAAATTTGAAGTTCAAACTGTCACACTTGAATGTATTTTATCTTCTTTCGTATGATACCTCATTTATGAAAAATGAGCGATGCATGGGTGAGAAAAGACAATTTGAAATGATGCTCGTTTTCAGAAATGTTCCAAAACGCATTCATCAACTCTGCTTTCTGAATTTGGCAGCCAGCAACCAAGATTTTACCTCGCTAACAAGATACGGTGCCTATTGTTGTGTCCGAAGCCAAATATTGTGTGAAGTCAGCTGTGCGCGAACCTTTTGTTCAGCTTGCCTCCAAAAGCTAAAAATGTATTCATACTGAAAATCACGCTAAAACAGGCATGTTTTAATTTTACTTGTTCTCCGTCATACGTTATTCATTTTTTACGCATGAGGTGTCAGATAAAAGAAGAAATATTGAATATTTATGTCATGCTTTTATTTCTTAAAAATAATTACATTTACTACCCCGGAAGTGCACTCAAACATGGAATTTGTGCGTGCAAATGAAATTTTGGTAGCATCAATATTCATGATATTGGTTATTATGATGGAATATTTTTGTCATGAAATCCGGTTTCCTTTTTTCTGGGACACACTATTTACTGATATATTGATACATCAGAAGTAGATGTGTAACTAAGTGGAATATCATCTGGTCAATCGTATGGCAGCTTGAGTTATTTATGTTACCTTGCAAACAACAGAGTATAACAAACAAACACACGAGCGAACGAAAAGACAAGCGAACAACTTCTACAGTTTTTTTTTTTTACTTTATTACATTCTATAGCCGATTGAATGAAATATAACACTTTGAAGCTCGGTATGGTGTACGGAAAGGGCGAAGAGAGGTGACGAATTTATTGATATTGATACGTCAGAAGTAGATGTGTAACTAGTTTGGAAAGAATCTTGTTGAAGAACACTTCTGACAGCTTGTGTTATTTCAGTTAGCTCGCAACAATAGAGCATAAAAACAAACGGACAAACAAACAAAATAACAAAACAGACAAACAATAATTTTTACTGCATATAGTTTGATAAATTTCCTGAAGTAGTGAGTGAGTTTGTCGAGATAACTTATCACAACTTCATACTTTGAACTTGAAAGTTTCATTTTCAACTGTCCATCTGTTATGCAATTGTAGCTAAGACCACTCTGTGATTAAGTGTGTGTATGCATGTATAATATTCATGTATGTATGTATGTATGTATGTATGTATGTATGTATGTATGTATGTACGTGTGTATGTGTGTGTGTATAATACGTATGTGTGTGCGTGTGACTGTGTATGTGTGTAATAAGAGGATGCACGATTTATCTCGGCAGAAGGACCTCTCGAAAAAAAAAAGCATTGTGATAAATTATTCCGCGCCTGAGCTTTTATCTTCAGGTATACACACTCGTCTTGCCGATACAATTCATTTCAGAGAGACGTTCCTCATCTTCAGGAACATGTCTTCGTCAGGTAATTTATCTAATGATTTAGACAGGTTCGATGGCACTTCCATACCTCTATACATATCGAGGAATGACCATTTTTGTTTTCTAATTTCAGGTCTCGCGTTGGCAGCGACGCCGGCTGATATTTACAACGGCAGCTGGGGCTACAATTCAGCTCTCACTGGTGCTGCCGTAGGCGGCGTGTTTTACGTTTTGAATTGGTCCTCTCATCTGATGGCTTGTTTTGCTGGTAAATCCAAATTATTTAATAAGTACTTAACTAAAATTTTAGATTGAAATATTTTGGAAGATTAGTTTGCCACTTTTCCGTTGGCTTGATATGTATTAGCTGATCTGCAAACTTGGGAAATAGACACGGATATGGAATGTAGTGTCATAGTGAAGGATAAATTTGTTAGTATCAGAATCAGATTGCTCAGAGTCCCTGCAAAAGAAAGCCTTATTGTAATCACCTTACTTCTGAAGCTAGTCGGGTATAGGGTGAAGTAAAACGTATACAAATATGTTAATGCTACAAATATCTTCTTCGTTGTTCTAACATACCTATACCAAATGTCTAATTCTCGACAAATTTAAATCATTGCGATCAAATCATATCGTTTGAATAATTCATCAAATTCAGATTGGGTCCAAATAAAACATGTCACTTTCTCAAAGATTCCTGCAAAATCTCCATGTGAATAGAATTGAGTTCAATTGATTTATTTCCATTACTCCATCATTCTTTTAAATTCTGCAATGCAATACAAAGATTATGATTTGAAAAGGCCAGTCCGTCCGCCCGACCGTCTGTTACCGGTTCTCGTTACTGCAATAACTCAAGAACAGGTGATCAGATTTTAATGAAACTATAGGGTCAGGTATATACTATAATGCAAAGATGAACTGGTTAGAAATTGGAGTTGACAGGTCAAAGGACAATGTTACAGGGCCTATTGCGTGTCTGAATTGGGATCTTTATCGCGATAACTCAAGAATGGCTTATCCGATTTGAATGTAACTTGGGTCAAGCGTGTAGTATGAGGCACCCATGAACTGATTACGTTTAGGAGTTGAAAGGTCAAAGGTCATAAGGCCTCATACATGCCTAATTTGGGCTTGTTACCACGCTAAGAACAGCTTATTAGATTTTAATGTACAGTGGCGACCGAAAGTATCGTCACGTTCTGAACGCGTGCAAATGCGACCCCAGAAACGAATTTCGTTTCAATAAACGCAAGGCATGCATTTCCTACGATGAAATTGCGTTTCGTCGCGTTTGAACATAGTTTCAAGGAACGCATTTCTGTGAATGCGTTTGGAACGTGACGATATTTTCGGTCGCCACTGTAACTAGGGTCCAGTATGTAGTATGAATCACCGATAAACTGATTAAATTTTGCAGTTCAAAGGTCATGCATGTTTGGTTTGGGTATCTCGTATAGCGAAGCTTTCAATGATTTCCCATTATACATTCATATCATCTGAGATTGTGCACCCATACGAATTGCTATGTTATTGAGCAGTGTAGCTTTTGGAGGAAGGTTCAGTTTTTGCGAAATGGAGTTAGCGCCTTTTATAGCTATAAGGTATTGAAAATACACGTCTAGAGACGACCATCTTAGCAGAGTTTGATCTTTGCTCGTTGCAAGGATTTTGGGATGAACAATGATTATAATGAATGTTGGAGTTGCGCATCATCATTTTACATCACGCTAAGTCCATTCCCTCATATTGGATTTCTAACATGAGTACCCAAGTCAATTACCTACCTACAGCATACACTTCGAATCAAAATACTAGTACTACTCATTTCTCCATGGGCGCCTGTGGTCAAAGAAATGCATGTCCGTTTTCTCAAAAGTCATGGATCTAGCGCCATTTTGTATCAAGCTCTCCGCAGACATATTATTTACTAATAATGAGGCAGACATGCAAAATGCCACCAGGCACAGTAGAACGAGAAAGTGACTCGATGGGTTCTCAGCATCAATTTCGAGAAGCACTGGCGTAACAAGAACACTTCCCAAAAGGGGTCGGGAGTCGGACAAAATTCTTATGATGACAAGCTTACGTAACGAAATTGGAAAAAGCAATGCCCGGCTGAATCTTCCAAGTCCTCAGAGTTTACGATTTTCTGACAACGTGAACAGAATGTTCCGACACAGTTTGAGACCAGATATCCACTTTGAAAAAAAAATTGACGATAGCTAACTCATAGTAATTGTGAAGATTACAATAGGCCGACAAGAATTAAAAAAAAAATGATGAAAAGAGAAACAAAACGCTGAACGATCGTTTTGACAAATTAGCCGGTAAAACATTTTAATGGGAGGTTTGTACTCACCCACACACAACTTCAAGTGACGGCATAGATTATACATATTGAAGATTTGGGGGTAGTAAATAAGGAAAATATATCAATTGACATCATCGGATTGAAGCTGGAGACAATTTCTAGACGGACTGTCATCTACAGATTAAGAGATCTTATCGGCTTTGCATAAATCAGTGCAGAGATTAGGTACGAATATACTACGAATGAGATTTGCCCAATCTCAGGAATTGGCAAATGAATAATTTCTAATTGTTCTTCTTCTTACTGTTATTATTATTATTATTTTTATTTTTATTACTTATTATTATTTATTATTATATTATTGATTATTATGTATTATTATATTAAGTTATTATTATTTTATTATTTTATTATTATTATTATTTATTATTATTATTATTAATCATTATTAATAATTGTTATTAGTATTACGTAAGCAACACCTAAACTGTACAAAAAAGCCGTTCATTTACTGTCAGCCCATGGGAGGGGCGGGGTAACGTTATTTTCTACTTTTTTTTTATAAGCCGTATATTTTACACCCGAATTCTATTTCAAATCTAAATTCGCCTGTCAATAATCAGTACTGATGGTAATTGTTTAAAAATTAACACATGACCATGACATTCAGACAGAAGAAGCCTTGAACGGTCTACTTAATTGTAGAGTATTTTTATCCCAAAGTAAGGACCTTTTCTAATCATGCTAACAAATCACCGGGCACAGTACCCGCCAGATGCAGCGCACACTGGGTACTCGTGCAGAATATTAATTAAAAGAATAAATCATTTAGGGAAACCAGGTATAACAAGTTTTGATGAAATAATTCGAATTAAGTTTTGACTTGTGACATGGGGTTCGCAACGCTTTATAAGTAGGCCCTATAAAAACTGCACATATAATTCTAAAATATGAACTATGTTATACGTCAGTATATGACTGATTTAATGTAAGAAGTCAAAATTGATATCAATAGATTGGTATAGATGTTAAGGTTTACGACGTGGCTATTGTGGAATAATTCGTAAGGCCAGTGTACTTACACAACTAATTGATTTGCATTGTATTTAATCTGACGATGTCACGCTTTCTACATGAACATAAGGTACCATCTCCGTTTTCAAGGGGGAAAAAACTCCGCTCATGAAACGTAAAGTCCATGACATTGTGAAGTACTTTCAGGGTCACTGGTCTTCAATTTGCCATAGTCTACTCGGGTATTCAAAACACACATGGCAGTAATAAAACCAAGTTGAATCGCCAAATTGATTGAAAAAAACTGGATGCTTTGAAATTCAACTCACACGGCAGAAGGTAATAAAGATGGTATCGCTAAACACTGCACGCACAACCAAAATTGCGCCCATGTGGCGTACTGAGTGCAGTCTTGTGAGTAAATGCAAACGTATAATATAGCTACAAAGCTCATAGACAAATCAACGATAGAGAAAAAACCGCTTCGGACAGTTTTTGAACAAATAAAAAAAGTCCCAACTTATATGGCGTAAAATGCAAACGTCTTTACACGGATTCAAGAAGATATAAAGCTCCTTGACAAATCAACGATAGAAAAAACCCGCTTCGGACAGGTTTTTGAACAATAAAAAAAATGTCCCAACTTGTAGGCGTACCTAGGATACTTTAAAGGGAATGTTGTATGGTGCAAAGTCCACCCTGCTGGAAAGAACACAATGTGAAACACAATGTGAAACACAGTGTAAAATACAGTGTAAAATACAGTGTGAAACAATGTGAAACACAGTGTGAACACATTGTGAACACAGTGTGAAAACTCTTCACAGTGTTCAATTCAAGGGTTTAGATTATGAATCATCAATCCACAGTGTGGAACAGAACATCACTATGTGAAGACTCTGTGAAAAAAACGCATCACAGTGTGAAATCATAATCGGCACTGTTAGATTTGGGTGTTTTCACATAGCGGACTATGTGAACACACTGCATGTGTGACACTATGTTCTTGCGAAGGGAACCTATTCCATGGCGCTGTTCTCATCTTCATCACCCATTTTTTTTTTTTCGTTCTTTCGGTGGGGGGGGGGGTTGAATACCCTAAACACTCCCGTCAGTCCGCCTGTGCCCCAACTCGTGTATTGACATTTAGTTTAGCAGTTTAGCAGTCATACATGCATATCTCACACGTGCGAGAACAAAGATTTATATTCGTATCATGCTTGCATATACCAACCTCGTTGAATATAAAATACTAAAAGATAGTGAAAATGTTCACTCTGTAAGAAGTGAATTTTTAAAAGAGTGAATTTAAAGTGAATTTGGAGTGAAAATATGGGCTTTTCACTCATTTTGGAGTGACCTCATGGATCACAAATTCACTCTAAATTCACTTTTTCTAAAATTCACTCCTCAAAATGTGCACATTTTCGATTGTTATTTTTTAGAGAGTATAGATCATGACAAAGTACATATTAATTACATTTTCTTATACTGTGACTTTCAGAACGTTCAGCTACAAAATACAGTGGTGAACTCATGTCTTTGCGATTATTAGAAAAATTCTCAGGCCCTGGGAGCTCGGGTTGCTGAGGGAATATTGCATTATTCCTGAATTTATTCCAGGGGGTTTCAAAGCTCTTCAATAAGCATACACCATTACTTCTCCGAGTGCTACATAACGGGAAGCCGCCAAAAATTTTGTAATCCTTCACTCTAAGAAAAAAAATCTTCAAAGATTCTCATTTTGTCAAAACAGCGGCACCATTTTTGACGTTAAAATTTAAAATGCGTCGGTTTAGAACCAGAAGGGCGTTAACGCAGATCCTTTTGAGAACCAGAAGGGCGTTATCACTGTACAAAGCCAATGTCATTAACGCCCTTCTGGTTGTCAATGTGTATTGCGTTAACGCCCTTCTGGTTCTATACCGACGAATGGTTCTTATTGGCACCATATTACACGTGCATTCAAGAACTGTTTACGTCAATACGGTGCTATAGGAAGCACAGAAAAAATGGTGCCGATATTATGAGAAAAATGGTTCTTTTAAGAAAACTATTTAAAAACCCCCTTTTCGTGGTGTTTGCGGACGAGTCCTAACGACTCAATGACTTTGTTCAATCAACAAAATAGTGTGAATTATATGAAGAATAACAGCAGTCGATCGGTAGCATTAACTATTTACAAAAATTAATGACGTCATAGATATGGCACCACTTTGTAAATAGTATGGTAGGCTACTAGCAATGTTTAGTTACTGATTGGAATGTACTTGACCAATCCAGAAGGAATTGTTACCATATGTAATTGTATGGTTTGTACATTTACACAGTTTCACAACTTTCACCTTGTTTTTCTTTTGTTTTGAATTTCAGCTCTTTTCGCTGCTGCCGTTCGGGGAGCGATGGCCAATTTCTTCGCCTCTTCACACGTTCCCGTTTTGGCCTTCCCATTTTGTATCGCAGCCGGTTTGTTCCTCCTGGTGGACAGCAAAAGTAAACAGCTTCTGCGCGTGCCCAGTGACCGTTTGACCTGCCCGGAAGAACACAGGAGACTGTTTAAAACGAATAACGTGACGGCGATAAACGTGGCACCTCTCTCCGATACGTAGTAGTACGTAAACAAACAATCAAAGTGTCAGCGGATGTATGTTTAAAAATCGATACCGTTATTAGGTGTCAAATTCATATCGGAGCAGAATTTCAGGTCTATGCAACATGCAGTTGAGAATGTTTTTGATAAAATATGGATAATGCACTATCTGGTCTGCACATAAATATATTATTAACATTATTAAACCGTAGGGTGACTGAAATAGGGGGTTAACGTCCATTGACAAATGGCAATACATGGACCTTTGTTGCGGCACAAATTGTCGCCGGCGACAATTTGTGACGATTTGGGAAAAACCTGACGGCACAAATTGTCGCCACCGGCACAGATTGTCGCCGGCGACAATTTGTGACGCGGCGACAATTTGTGCCGCAACAGACGTTAACCCCCTTTTCCGATCACCCTAACAAGGTTTATATGACCCAGAAAATAATACGGGATTTTGCGATTTATGTAAGTATACTATTGTGAGATTTTGGTAATTATATGGTGTTTATATGTAGATAAATGAAAAAGTGACATACATTAAGAGAGACCTTAATCCAGATAAGAAATCGTATAGCAGATTTAGTAGTCTTCCTGACAATCTTTGTCAAATATTGAGTGCATATATGTATATAACAACACACATATTTTGGGTTGTCATATTCTTTATAAACGTGCAATGGTAGTCAGTAAGTTGAGATAGATAATAACAAGACGGCAAACATGATTTGGAAGAATTTTCACAGTCAATAAAATTATAATTGTCAATGGTATCGCATGAACTGACGGGATTGGTATGATATAGGAGATATACAGAAATGCTCAAGAAGTAAATGAGTTTGAACTGTTGAACGTACATGTATCCCAACGTTTATAGGCCCCTACACTGAGTCGAACAATAATCTTGAGTGTGTGTGGCTGAAGACTAGAGAAATATTCATTAGGACATTGAAATAAAGTATAACCGTGACAGTACATGAAAACAACGAAATGCTACAAC
>JZLH01S0490363.1:0-12369 GCA_001188425.1 Eucidaris tribuloides
CCCAACTACAAACGGCAACTTATCACCAGACTTTTGCCATTGATACTTTTGAAGTCTAAAGAGGGTATGCGACTGTCTTTACCATGAAGCCTCGTCGAGAAATTTTCAACACGTTTAAAGACAAAATTTGAGTACAGATTTCTTGTAGCCCTTTACACGTACTATATTCTGTCGATCCGTCAGTCACTTTGTGTGGTGATAGCACACCGGCTGGCCCACATTTAATCTTATATGGTACTGACGACGTACACTGGTTTGCTGAGAAGACAATCAGTTTTAAACCTCTTAATTCCAAAGATAAACATCGCTGAAATAATGTTTACTTCGTAAAGTGAAGGTTAAAGTCTTATCTCGATGTCATTTGAACTTTAAGAGAACTTCGTACATTTTTGAAAGGTTATACACGTAACCACATTCAGCACAGCAACCAAAGTGTTATGAATAAAGCACTTGGCGTTTGTATATTTTGTATATTTTCTTTTGTACAGCGTCTCCCTTTAAAGAAATGTCCCTCTCGTAGACCACAGATTAATTACCAAAATTTAGTTTTATACTCAATGAAGTTTACATACATAAAGCCTGCATAATATTGTAGTTCTGTAAATATTCAAAAGGTCTCGCTTCATTGGATTTGAATACTCAGGCTCTTACCGTATGTAAAAGCAAGTTTGATATAAAAAAGTGCATATCATAGACAAACCATACCTTATTCCATGCTTCACTTAAATTATCCCAACGACTGTGTTCTTGTATTAAAAAATACTTATCAAAGTTCAATTCCACGGGTCGTGTTTGCTTTCACAGAGTGCGTTCCACTTATGATTTGTCCTCAATGTCCTGCTTGTAAACTTTTATTGTCCTTCACATCCTTCCACCTAATTTTCAATTGATGTGGCACTGCAAACTTGGAATGGGCTGAAAAGCACAACTGTTACATACTATACATGTATATTCAACACCAATGAAGGAAGACCAATGAATTTTTCACAAAAGTTGGAAAATAAAGTGGGATTTCTACACCTGAACACTAAATTCAAAATGATACTTGATTTTGGATTTGATATACAGTATATCAGAGGAACATTCATAGGGACATGCTGTATGATGGCTTGTTTTTTTTTAATTCTTGCTGAAGAAAACGTATTACTCATTGAAACTGTGTCCGTATTGATCCCAAGACTCTTAACCGACAAAAATAGGTATATTTCAACATAACCGTGTAATGTACGCCCTTCATAATTATGATATTGCTGTGATAATTATCCAGTTTGTTTATCCGAATTTTGCGATAACATAACACATCCCAGTTCAAAAAAGCGGTCATTTTATTTGCAGTGTTTAGATTAATGTGTTATCGTATAGATTTGGAGTGTTAACTTTTAGACGTTTGTGACACTTGCAAGGGATAAAGTACGCAGATAACCCGACATATTTCATTACGAATTTAGTTAATTTCTTTATGTCAGCATTATTGTAGCTTAAATTGAAATACTCCTTGCATGAGTCTATACGTATATGGTCTGTATAGGCCTGTTTGAAACATTTCACCGGGCCTGGACATATCAAAGGAGAATTGAGCGCTAAATTTGTAAATCAGGCACCCACGGAAGATACTAGCTGAAACTTTCCAGAACTTTATAGGCCCTATGTACATACATCAACAATTTATAGAGAAGTGACTAACAGGTCAGAGAGCAGGCTGGTGTAGTGGGCGGTGGTCGTAGCATCCTTTAGAATTCTGCACCATCCTATTCATCATGTTTAGACACATCCCATTGATTTGGGAACATTGGCCTCCCTTGGGATCGAGTCTTATTTTTTTTCTCAGTTTTATCCTTTTTTGACCGGTCACATAATTGATTTGCACTATTATAAAAAAGGTATGATTTGAGACGTGATATCCTCCTTTTTTCTTGTTAGATTCATTCGTTTAAAAATGATTACCGATAATAATTACACGATTACCGCTTTTTCATTTTTGCTTGTCACATTGATTTGCACGAATGACAAAGCTTGCTCTGGGCAATGCGTTGGACTACCTGATGCCATACGCGTACGCAGGGGGGGGGGTGTTTGGGGTGTTCAAACACCCCCCTTTGGCAAAAGGGGGTGTTTTAGGTGATTAACACCCCCCTTTAGGAAAAGGGGGGTGTTCGAAAATGTTGAAATTTTTTCACCGCGACTTTTCGGCGGCTTGGCTGACCGGGAAAAATGTTTGACCTCGGATTTGGAATGTAAAAAAAAAAATCACTTTTCGGCGGCTGGGCTGACCGGGAAAAATGTTTCACTTTTCGGCGGCTGGGCTGACCGGGAAACATTTTAGACCATTTGGCCGCGGATAAACACCCCCTTTGCAAAATCCTGCGTACGCCTATGCCTGATGCCCACTTAGAAAAAATATATATATATATAAAAACTTTCATGATTTTTGAGATTACTTTTTAATATGAATATTTTAACTTGGACCTATTATCTGATGACACTGTTGGTATTGAAAGTATTTCACGCATGAGTGAGCACAACCCACTTTTTTTTTCCAATCTGCCAAAAATACATTTGCGCACAGAATTGCATACAGTTCTAATAGTCAATGTTTAACGCCTTACAGACCAATGCTGCAGAAGATTTCAACTGACTGATCTGAACAAGTATTGAATCCTCAGCATGCTCAGAGAAGAGCTAATATCAATTCTGTGACAGGAAAGACAAAAATGAAGCAACGTATCAGATACACCGCACTAAAAAAGAAGAAAATGTCATGTTTGCAAGATGAACTGTGAATTTACCCCCCAAATGGCATTTTCTTCTTTTTTAGGATGGTGTATTTGAATTATCGCTTCATTTTTGTCATCAGATAACTTAGGTCTAAGATGATATATTCATACAAGAAAATAATCTCAAGATCATGAAATTTTTGTCTAATATTTTTTTTCTAAGTGCCTACTTTATTTATTACACACTGTATTTTCCTGAACACATTTGCACTATGAATAACTAACGTTGGGATACCAGATGACCCCGCATCCACTCTTTTGCTTGTTATCGTAGTTTGCACGGTGCACCATCAATGGGTCCCAGCCAAAAATAGTAAACCTAGAAGCTAAATTTTCAAATTGAAATTTATGTGGACACTTGTATATCATATGAAAACAGAGAATCTGTAGTTTATGGATCACGTTCCAATTACTCGTAAAACTGCATTTGAAATGAGAAGAGCTAGCGCCCTCATAGCGCGACGGGACGGAAATAATATAATTCGATATAATAAAACACCCAAAGAATATTTTGAAGATTTAAGTTTACAGATGGAATGCCCTATGAAATAGTATTTATTCAGTAATATTGGTATTGGTATATGTTAGAAAAAATCAACTTTTTGGTCAAAAAAAAATCGATTTTGGCCTACTTGAGCGCAATAATTTTAGATTTTTTTTTTGTAGTAAAATGGCGTTTATCTGTGAAGCTCCTCCAAACTATCAATGAATTAGTGTCTTAACATTCCTGTGCCATCAAAATTATATTTTTCTCAATTTTAGGAAAAATGTGTTTTTTTAACCTTCATATGGAAGGATTGGTATTGTGATCGGTTATTTCCCTTTGTCTGCGAAAGATCTGAAGGTATGCGGACTCACAAGCTTACATCCATAGCTATGTATAATTATGTTTATGTTATTAAACATGAAACATTTCATATGGTCATGCAGAAAGCAATACATTCCCCCTCCCAAAAACCCAATAATCATGATAATGCTTTGGTTACCATCCATATAGCAATAACATATAATCGATACGTAAACGTATAATGGATTTCACATGCACACGCACACGCACATTCACGCAAGCACACACACACACACACACACACACACACACATACATACATACACACACACGCACACATATACGTACACACAGACATAGACACATGCACACACCCACATTTTACAATCTTTACAATTTCAATTTCATGGTGTACCTATTACAACTTAAAGGACATGTTTTTCATTTGATTGATATAAATTAAAATATCGCATATTCGGATTAAAACTCGTGATGATGTGCAATATTTTCAAAATGCTATGAATTTTATATACCCAGTTAATTTTTCACAATCTCCGTAATTTTTCTTCATTTCGTTTCAGTTTGTAATTTGTGTATAATTCGTTAGTATCTTTTAAATTTGGTATACAAGACAGGGCCTCGTGGAAAATCGCCACCTCTTTTTACTCTATAACGTAGCACAAGGTATTGTTTCTTTATGAATTTTGTTTAATTCCCTGAATGTTACTTCTATAGCAAGTGATACAAAACACGTTTCTATGCCCCGAACATTATTCTATAATCATCATTAACCCTTAGCCTGCTAAAGCGTCCTCTGTGCACGTTCGTACAATTAAAGTGAACAATCGAAATAATTATGTTTTTTCTTCACATTTGCGCAGGAGACACTAAGAAAATAGCTAGATTGCTTAAGTAAGATCTATAGAAAAATAACTAGTTTCATTTCCACAAAAAGGAAAGCGAAATTCGAAAGCTCATGCTGGCTTCTGCCAGCAACGATTATTCAACGCACAACAAAACCACGAAAAAACGCAGGAAATGTTGAGTTTTTATTATAAAATTTAAACAATGGTGCCATAAAATGGCACACTGTTGGAAAGGTATGTAATTCCCTGTTGATATTATGCATTTTACTCATTAAATTATGTCCTAGTTTTTTCACAATAAACTTTTATAATATTCGTCTTGCCGCTCAATGCGCTGTGGCAGGAGCTACAGGTATGCTACACATGAACGATTGCACAGTATACGAATGTCAAATATCTGGCTCATTTCGTGTCGCCGATAGCTTGACGAACTGGACGTCTGACTTACCATCATCGGCAGATGTTAGTTACAAGGATGGGAATAACGAAATTAAATTGTTCGCTATAAATTGACCGATTGTGAATTCCGGGTTAGCAACACATACGCCCGACGCTATATTACTAGTATTCCACGAACTTTCGGAACTCTTGCTTCATATAGCTAAAGAAGACGACGCTTGACAAGTGATCTTGTGTAGCTACAATGGATAGCGCGCATGTCACAGCGATAAGAGTTTATTGCGCGTGTGACTTGGGTTCGATACCCACGCTACAGTTTTGTTTTTACAACTTTTTATTTTTTTTTCATTAATGTCTTGGGGGAAACAAGCACTCTCCTGTACGGTTAGCAACGTTAGTCGTTACTTACATGTAGTAAATTGTTAATAGTGACCTATAACGTAAGTTAGATCTAGTTAACGCCGAGTTACGTACGTTTAAAGTTTAAATTGCATATCATTTATAAATCTTTTAACCCAATCAAAACAATGAATATATAATGTGTCATAAAACAAATATGTACGCCTTCAATTCGAGCTCTTAGTTTAAACTATGTCTCGGTGACGCAATATTACTATTTTGACTGGGGCTGCGCCCCTCAAGCAAATATACTATTGCAATCACTCGCGCTATAATTTATAAAGCTCGAATTAAGGCTTTACATATTTGTTTTATAACTACGGTTAGGTAAACTCCTTCGTAGGTGTTTCCCTAGGAGTCTAAGCCTTGCCTCCAACAGTCAAATCACTACTTCTTACTTTTTTTTTCAAGTGTTTCGAATTTCACTTCAGGAAACTGTGAAAATGCGAATATATTAAGGGACTGTAACACCTTTCGCGAGAGAGTCCACGTTTAAAAAACGTGCCAGGAAAAAAAAGTATCGTCATGAACTATCGTACGTCTCCGTTTTGCTCTGGCAAGATTCCGTAAGGGCTCTAATTCCACAATCGAGTTGAGGCTTTTGCATTTTACACTAAAACTTCACAAATGAAATATATAATACGTTGACGTCATTTGAAAAAAAAAATGTATAGTAACGTTGACTGGTTTTATTCTGAAGTATTTAAATAACTAATATCACGTTGAAAACAGGCGCGGAACCGGGGGGGGTGCGCAGGGGCACTTCCCCCAACAATTCCGTAGCAAAAAATGCCTTATTTCTACGTGAAATCGCTTTCTAATACACATTTTTTTTTCAACGTACGCCTTTTGTCCTCAGATGATTTTTTTTTTATATGTAATTATGCATCATATTTATTATAAAAGTTTTTCTTTTCTTTTCAATATCTTTTTTATATAATTTTTTGCCCGACGGGCGCGTGCTACAAGTACAGAGAAGACATAATTGGGTAACTTGTTCTAACGAAGCGGCACATTTTGTCCTTAAAGCGGCATCATGCCTCTCTCTTTAGTGCCTCATGCATGTAGCAAACTTAGGCCCTCGCTGCACTGCTTTGCCCACTAACCCCACTTACATTTACTTTTCTAAAAAATGTGCCCTTTTCTTGTTACCAGCTGAGAGGAGGGAAGTATGATTTTAATATGCATTCTCTTTAGTGACAGTTATTTATTCATTGCTATTCATGATTATATCTATTATATTTTAAACCCCGATGAGTACATTGATTAGATAGAGAAAAATGCATCCAAATGTGACATTATGTCCTATACAAACAAGCATGGATCTCCATTAGTGACCCTCCAGGGATGAAAATCTCTCCATCTCTTTTCCTGATACATGCCCTATTCAATGAGATGTATCTCAACGACAAAAAAGTTCTTCGTGACAAGCTCATCCTAAGACCATGAGGCGGGGGCCGCATCGCCCATCATAAAACTATTGGGGCCCAACATATCATTTGTCTCCAAAACGGTGAAAATTTCATTATGCAATGCCAAAATAGTTTAAAGCTTTGGAAAGCATATAAAGCATCAAAAATATGCATAAAAATCTATTAAACGTACAAAAATTTAATTTATTCGCGCGCTTGCGCCAAATTCTTTCACAAATTGACCCAATGCGCGCCGACAATGGGAACTTTTGCAATTTTGCTCCCCATCCCAAAGGAATCAACGCCCCTGTCTCGAGGATTTCTTTTCGTCTTCTCAAAAAAAAATCGTTTCAAAAGAGAGAAGACCCAAAAATAAAGTTATATGATGAGATTTATTTTTTCCCAAACCGCGTTGTGCTCTCAGTCGCCGTGCACGCTGTACAATCCAAACTTGTTGTCAAAACACAAATTTTAATCATTTGAATGAATATCAATTTGGAATATTTAAGGAGGAAAGTCCATTTTTTCTAACGAAACTATGTGTTTATCATCATTCTGCATCCAAAAATTCTTTGCTCATTTTTCTATGAATTGTTGACTTCTAGCTGAGTCTATCATCTTTTTAACACTAATAGGGCCTCCAATAAATCAGATTTGTAGCCGCCAAAAACACAAATAGTTTAAACTTCAAACTTCCAAATTTTCCATAACGCTCGCTCGCACGCTCCTCGCGAATTAATATATCATACATCGCGAAAAAATTTCAAAAGGGTTACTCAATACATACGCCAAAACACACATCAACTTCAAAGCAAAAATTAACTTGTGTAAATTTTCTGCCATACCCCAATGCCCTTTATTGACATATAAGTGCCCTTTTTGCTATTTGCCCCCCAACTAAAAATACTTCCACGCCGAGTGAAAACATGGGGGGAGGGGGAGGGGGGCATGGCTGGTCCTGTAATGAGAAAATTAAACATTTTTATCACCCAAAATGTATATTTTTAGCCTCATTTAAGACCAACGAATACATTATGGATTGTGGATTGGTGGTAAAATGGAAAATGATTGAGGTGGTCTTCATCTAATAATGGTTAAACAATTCATGACAACGATGGTGATCATTATGATAATGGTGATGATGATAATAATAATAATGATGATGATGATGATGATGATGATGATGATGATGATGATGATGATGATGATGATGATGATGATGATGAAAACGGGGAGGGTTTGGAATGGGCTTTTCTGCCATGGTGAAAAAATTGACAATTTTGCTGTCACTAATAACATATTGATACATTGTCTGAAAAAAGGGACTTTACAAAGTTTAACAAATAATTTTGTGCACTGTTTTGGCTTCTTACTTTCTAACCATGTTAGAGGTTATACGGTTACATGGCTGCACCCCTCTCCCCCGACAAACACACACACTGTTATCTTTAGATCGTAAAGCGGAGGTTGAAAGTGTGGGAAAGAAAGAAACCACGAACTTGAAGATAAAAAATAATAAGAAAATAAAAGAAAAACAAGTGATTCCTAAATGTACACAAAAGTTTTGAAGTATACAAGAAACTATTGATTTCACATTCATGAGAACCACAATAGTACAAATGTATAATTATACACTGTACCTATCAGCCACCTATAGGTGGCCTATGCCGAACAACACACTCCGCACATTAATACGGTACACAAACACAACAGGGAGGGGAAGGAGTTATGCCTTTACTATGTGTGACTAAACATTTCGAGTATTCAGAATTGAAAACAAAAGTTCAGCATTTCAGAAACAGGCTAAAGGGGTATTCAATAATCGAGACTTGTGCAAAAACCTTCATTATCTACAATCAAACAACAAACATGGTTGTAAAAAAATGACACCAGTACTACACTCATTAAATCATATGGAACTATTTAAGACCATTTTAGAATTTCCACTTTTCCAGTGACACTACATCTCGGATTAATATTGCTCACCCTGGTCAACAATTTAATCTAATATTTCAGGAATGATGAGCATGTTGTAGCATCCGACTCGACGCTAAAACCTCTGTTTAAAAATGACAGTATTCAGAGTTGTTGTTGAGTCACGTGGTGGTTACGAGCGTTACCGGACTTGTAACAGACTATTCTGATGTTAATTTAATGATAATTGACATTAGATCAAAATTTATCATTTGTTTGTGTTGTTTTTTAATTACTTTAATTTAATACCCTTTTCATGATTTTTGGTGGATTTAAAAAAAAATAAATATACAATTGTTATTGCGCTCAAACGTATTTTAGTTTTGACTTTAGTCATCTGATAAAATCCAAAAATTGCTTCACATACTGCGTTTTTGTGAAATAAACACTTATCTTGAAAATTTTGGACGATATAGGAGAAAGAACCTAAGTATCAACAAAATATTCCATAATTATGAGCAGGGGTGTATAAAAAGTGTTGTTTGTAACGGTAGGTCATTTTTTTTTTTTTTGGGGGGGGGAGGCATTGTGGACGCAATCTTGGTTTATGGCTTTCCAATAACTAAGCAACATGTTGAATAGTTTCTCTAGATTTGCTGACCCTCTAAAAGACATAAACAACATCGCAAATGTGCGCCATCTATTGCCGGCTTTATAGCAATTTTACGCCCACAGCGGCCTTTGGGACCAATGTGGACGCCATATCGGTTATATGGCTTTTCAATCACCAAGCAATATGTAAGAAGGATTCCCGGGATTTGTTGACCCCCAAAACACAGAAAATAAGACACAAATGCAAGCCATTTATTGCCTGTTTCATATCAATTTTACGTCCACGGCGGCCAGTTTGGGGGCCATCTTGGGGCACCATCTTGGATTTAAGGCTTCTTAATCACTCAAAGCATGCTGAATAGTTTCTTTGGATTTTGCAGCCGCGAAAACATAGAAAAGTGGCACAAAAACCCCAAATATAGGCCAATAATTATATGCCGACTCAAACCATAAATTTACCCGTCTAATGTGTGTGTAATGGTACATACCGGTACTACCACAACAACTACTTTTCAAGCAGACAATGGGGAATTTGAGGGTTTAGAGCTAACCAAGCAACATGAGATATCAACATAAAACGATGGTAAATATGTTGAACAAAAGTATGAGTTACTCAAGTCCTTGGTAAATATTAATAGGCCTGCATAAAGAAAATATAATTGGAAGTAGCCAGGAATTTTCTACGGCGGGGGTGGGGGGGGGGGGCGTGGTGTCATACGCGCACCCGTGCAAATACATGGACTTGATTAGGGTCAGCATATCGTTTTAGATAATTGGAAATTAAAGCCAACAAGCGAACGTAGATAGAAAGTGGTTATGAGAAGAGAAGTCAATCAGGAAAATGTTGAAATTTTAAGTCTTAAAACCCGTCAATTTGGTGTATCTTTGTTTTGAGAAAATTCTCACCATGCATAGCGGATTATATATTTGATTTTCCATGTCCTGAGATATAATTTCACATACTTCTTAAATACGGGCATTTTTGGGTTGGCAATCATCAAGTGCGTACATGTTGCCAAATGCCGTAGTAACAACAAATTTTCAAAAGTATCCGTATCATTTCAAGCCATGGGACAGGGATATATAGGCTATACCTTGTTGACCAAACTTAAGTTCCATCATCTTTTTACCTATTTCTTATTCCGGTTTTTTTTTTTTTTTTTTTTACATTTTTTTTTACCATTTTGATCTTGCTGTTCAAAATGGGTGGGGAAGAGGAGCATGGTTCCCTTTAGCCCCCACGTGGCTACTCCAATTGATGGAGGAACCTACCTGAGATAGTTTGCGGAAGTAGTATTGAAAAATAATGAAGTTCATAATACCATAAGAACCATACGATATACTCATTTTTTCAGCTGTGTCACACACCAGGAACTTCGACAGCTCATAATAATTTAACCTGTCTCAAGGAGTCGGTCCCAAATTATTATATGACGCACGAACATCCCGACATTTACAACATCATACGAAAATTATACTGGATCGGTTTATCACGTGGAACATTGTTCTGGTAGTAAAGATGGGGACGCCATATTGTCTTACTGGTATTTCCCTGAGAAACTGGGTTATATTATTTGCCAGTTGTTCCGTCACTGCAGTTACACTCGGTAAGTACGCCATAATAACAACAAAACTGATTGCAGAAATGCTGTGTTGAAGCCTCGAAATTGTCACTTTGTGTATGATCACGTTGTGCATTTCTAGCGCACTGTGTTTCTTTTTCCTTTTATCTTGTTTTTCATTTATTTTTCGCTTCCTCATACTACAAAACAGAGTAAAAGTCTTCCAAATTATATACCTTATAAATTAACTGTCATAATGCAACAGTTATGTACCCTAGCCTGCCATGCGTTATTGCAACAATGCTATAACGCATGCGTTCAGAGATGAAGAGGTCTTAATCTATATTGATGTCTCAGTGAAAGTGCAAAAATAGCAAATGATTTGAAATAAAGTCGATGAATATTTTTTCTCCTTTCTTCACCAAGGCAGAAAGATTATCCAATAGATTTGCACACACGACAGACGGGATGGAACACAAAATTTAACTTTTGTCCCCGCCCTATGGGGGGGGGGGGAGTGCTCAATTCTCATAAGCATCGTAATTTTGGTTTCATTTTCGCGTGAGACGGTTTTGATGGTTTGGAAAGACTTAAAAAAATGTCAGTATGTTACTCTGAAACGGTTTCATAAAGATGACCACGTCCAGTGAAGAAGAAAGCGCTTCCTATCATCATAATTATTCTTTGCACTGGAGGGCTTGTGGGTCAGTGTTTCTTGATGCGGTGTTGCGATGGGGGTGTTGTTTGTTTACAGTGATTGTTTACGAGTGGGGGGGGGGGTGTTGTTCACCTAGGGCGACATAATGTTGCTGGTTTGGGGAGTTTGCAGCGTTTTTTAGCCTTTTACTTCTTCTTGTATATTTTTCTCGGTGCTTTTTTGGGGGGGGGGAGGGGTGGGCTTTTCACCCGTAAGCTGAAACATTTTGAATTATCAGGGACAACCTGTTAAGCTGAAACATTTTGCATTATTAGGGACAACCTGTTAAGCTGAAACATTTTGCATTATTAGGGACAACCTGTTAAGCTGAAACATTTTGAATTATCAGGGACAACCTGTTAAGCTGAAACATTTTGAATTATCAGGGACAACCTGTTAAGCTGAAACATTTTGCATTATTAGGGACAACCTGCTATCAGCCTGGCACTGTCCTTTAATAGTTATGATTACATTGTTTAGTGTGATAAAATTATACTTCTCGTGATTTTTATTCAATGAATGGCAGGGCTCTTGCGAAAAACAGCTGTGAACAACTGACAAGGCCACCCTGATTGAATTATACAGCAAATAAATACATGAAATAAATAAAAGTTGGTAAGCATAGGCGTACGCAGAATTTTTCATGGGTTGTTCATCAGTTCATCCGCGGCTTAATCCTAGGTCTATTTCATTCCGGTCGCACCAACAGCCAATAGGGAGCTTTCGTTTTGCCATCGCGGACGAAAACGAGGACAGTGAGAAATCAAGCTAGCCGTTCGTCCGTGGTCCTTCACAAGCAGTTTCGCCAATGCAAAACGTAGAACGAGCGACGGTGCGTGACGTCATCAGCCTTTCCACGTGTTGCGGTTTACACTGACATCATCTGTACGGGCGCTGATTGGCTGCTGTCCTCTGTCCGTCCTCAACGAAAAATCCCAGAAATCCCG
>JZLH01S0490374.1:19254-37655 GCA_001188425.1 Eucidaris tribuloides
AGTGTTTCCCCTGGGAGTATCAGTTAATTCACAGTTGTTCAATGGAAGATATTTGGTTTTAACCTCCTCTATAACTAGTAGGAGGGTCATTACAAATGTGGCTGACTAAGCCAGGTTATTATCAATTGGGTCACCAGTGTCAGGCGACATTGCGAACTTTGCCGCAATGGGGGGAAGAACAAATTCCTTGGCCTCTAGCTGTCAGCTCATAATTCATTGTTTCATCTTCCAAAATAAATTCCACCTCTGCTTCTGGATTTTCACTATAGTAATCCACAGACAATGTCCCCGTGGGCTATGTGTCTGATAAACTGGTATTACAAAAAAGTTGCTTATTTGCTTGTAATATTGCTCTCGAGTGGGAAGGCAGCTGTGTTGTGTGCTGAGATAAGCCACCACTGTCTACGCCCGCTGTTGCCCCCGTGGGGCCGGCGGAACGGCTGCCTATGTCACTGCCCGTGGTGCCAGATTTTGTCGATGTATTATACGGCGGCATTGACACAATAATTTATTCAATAAGACTCCATTTTTGTCAATCTGGCGTCCAGCGACAAAAAGGATGATGAGGCTTTTCATTATAACGCCTTCTCCTCATATTGTACTTGCTCAGAAAACCCATTAGCCGGTGGCCGTGGGTCCGAGTTTGACATTTTCCCCGCTGGTTTGAATGCGCTTGAGCTGGGTCTTGGTAGCTGCGGCTTGTAGCCGGAAGCTTCCCCGACCGGAGCGGTGCCCGTGGCTCCCACTGCGGCCTTCACTGAGCGCGGTGATATCACCACTGGTGCAGCCGTGCGTGATTTTTCATACTTATTTTGGCGATTGAAAGTACAAAAAACACAGGAAATGTATTCCAGAACGTCGACGACGGGTAAGCTCAAGACTGAAAATAATTACCTGTTCCAATGAGCGGGGATTTTGGTAAAATTAACCAATTTTTTCCGAGGTTGGAAAAACGTGTTTCCATCCAAGGCATGCAACCGACGAATTGAGCATGCGTACTGGCGGGCTCTTCATTTGATGACGTAATCCCGAACGGTATTACGCCATATAATTTGTGTGGATGGACAAAATGTAACGTAACTAACCGTAACGTAACTAACCATGTTTTAGCTGTTGTAGTTAAAAATTCAAAGATTTTCATCAATAAGTTATGTATCAAATGACTTATCAAGACACCAGAAATAGCATGAATAACACAGTTTGTTTCAGTTGAAAACAGGTTGGGGAAACTTTGAGGACAAAGACTTGTCATTTTTTTCCATGTCCTCTTTATGTAACGTAACTAACCATAATTAAAGTTCTTGTTATTACCCACTGAAACATGTCTTATGATTTTGCTTGATGTTGTGAAGTAGGTGTCAGTCTAGAGAACTAACAGCACCAAAACAGGAAAATAATGTCAAAGCATATTCATGTCACAGCCAAATGTTGAGTGAAGTTTGTCATAAAATGTAACGTAACTAATCACGGAATTGCCCATATATATCTCCTTTTAGATCTAGAAGTAGAAATATCCCCTACATGTACAAACAGTTTTCTTCTCAACAAACAAAAAAGTGTACAATTGCAGTCTTATCTAGTGTTCACTCCATTGGTTGCATGCACACTGTGCCCACAAACAGAGTAGGGACCCTAAACACTTGTTTCACATACAGTCAAATCTGTCTTAGAGGCCACCTCTCTGTAGCAGCCAACCCATCTATAGTGGCTACTAAAATGATTCCCCTGGAGACAAATTATGTATTGAAGAACCCGTGTATAGCAGCCATCTGTCTATAAAGGTCACATTTTTTGTTTCCCTTGGGTGGCCACTATAGATGGGTTTCACTGTACTAACTCTTTCAAAGCAAAATGTTTTTATGATTTGATATTTTTTGTGCACGTTTGTCTTTAATTCTCGCTTTTCTACATGACTCTCAAATCCCACAAAATTTGACGTTCTTTTGGAAATGTCCACTTCTCTAGTGTTTCACTGCTCTCCCAAAAGAAGTACGAGGTCACATATACCATTTCTTTTGTTGAAGACAAAGGCCAGCACTTTAAATGGAATTTATATTCTGACTAGACTGTCTAAAATGCTCAAAATTATGAATAACGAAATTCCCATTACAACAGTAGAAATTCAGGTCCCAAAATTATTATCTATATATCTTTATATACTTCCACTGTTTGGTTATAACAAGATTTTGATACAACGAAAGAAAACTGCCAGTCCCAAGGAATTCGTAATAATGGGAGTCACCGATAAAGGGCACATACAGCCAATCTTTGGCCATGATGCCCTTTGTAATCCACTCATATTCAAGGCCCAGTTGAAAGTGCCCTTTCTTCCATTGACCTTGGTGCCCTTCATAACCTTTGTCTCCATTTAATGTATTTGTAATCTTTCTCCACTATGACACAATAAATACATCGTACATTACCATGAGAAAAATGGTAACTCTAGCTGCATGTCAAGCTTTTAGATCCCTCAAAATTGACACAGATATCATATTTCAAATACAGTAATCCTGATGCTGGAGTCACTGCTAAATAAATCGCAGTAGCATTTAAAGGTAAATGACATGATTGGGGGTAGTCATCAACTTAGGACCCTAAACACTTTAGCAAATTCTAATCAATTCTAGAATCAAGGTAATTGTGCAAGAATACCACTGAGAAAATTCGGTAGTCAAAAGTTGACTCATTCTGAGATAAATTCTATCTGTATGCCATGTGACACACAAATCTGTTGTGTAGGGTTCTATGGGATGTATCTTTATCAGAGCTCAAGAGAAACAAAATGCTAGTATGTTCATTGATACATCTTTCAACTACTTTGGTTCAAGAGGCAGTTTTGGTTTCTCCCAATCATGTCACTACCCTTTAATGTATTTGTAATCTTTCTCCACTATGACACAATAAATACATCTTACATTACCATGAGAAAAATGGTGACTCTACCTGCACATCAACCTTTTAGATCCCTCAAAATTGAGATGGATATCATCAAAGTTCAAATACAGTAATCCTGATGCTGGAGTCACTGTTACACATCCATTTCTCTTAAGGCCACCGCACACTACACGATCAGCTACGATCCTATTTTGGCAACAAATCGCAGTAGCATTTAATACGGGCATTTTAACAAATAAAGCTTTGATTCAGGTTCTGAACAATAATATGAATACTTAAAATGGGAGTTTGGTGCGCTGTCAGCCTTGAAACCGGAGTAAAGACCAAATTATTTTCAAACTGTAGACAATCGTAGAGCTGTTTTGGATTTCCTCCGACTAGAGAGCTAGAAACAGGCCATATTTTCAATTTTACTATCTGTATGACTACCGTATTCAGAACCTTGATAAACAAACAATGATGTCTTGAAATGTTTATAACAAACGCTATTCCATTATCTTCTGAAATCGGATTGTAGACCAAGTGCCATGGAAATTGCCAATACAAAATTATGAGCATGTGTGCCAGGGAAAAAAATTCATTTTTTCTTTCGGGGGCTCCAAAATCAATTTTTGTGAAAATTTCGAGGGCTACTTTTTGAACTTTCGGGGGCTACTTTTTTCATTTCCGGGGCTCCATTTTTCGGGGGCTACTTTTCCACTTCTTAATAATTAATTGTTTTATGAAGACTTTACTGATGACCACTTCCAGGATATAAAGTTATTTGACATACTGTACGCAGCAGGGGGAAAAATTCGTTTTTCGTTTAAGGGATCTTTTTTCCCACTCAGTAAAAATTTGGAGGGGGGGGGGGGCGTACTTTGGGTTTTTAAAATTGTGGGGGAGGGGGCGTACTTTTCACAGTAATTACCTGAATTGAACACAATGATATATTTCATTTTTAGTGATTGTCCTATATAAGCTAGTTTTATTCGAACGTTCAAATTCAAACTTATTTCAAATTCGCACAGATAAAAAGACAAAACAAAGACAACATAAAAAATCATATAAAACAAAATAGCAATACTTTGCAGTCAGAAAAATTGGAATTGAGGAAGACTGGCATAAAACATCCGAAAATTCGGTACAACGGATGCAAGTATTCCTTGACTATCTATAAACTCAGGAGGGGGTGGGGGAGTGAAAAACCAAAACAAAGAAAGGAAGACAAATTAAGCACACAAAAAGAAGGGAACAAAACAAATTAAAAGAGGAACAAAAAGTAACAGAAAAGAAAAACAAAAAAGAAAAAGAAAACTAAGAGCATCGCTGCCGCAGCCGATGGGTATGCTCCGCCACCCCATCCATTCCAAACTTGAAGTACGGCAGTCGTAACTTTGAATCGAGTCAACTCGAATCTCATCTAGCTCCCATAATCAACTTACGCTCGAACTACATCAATGATTCGATAAGCCGTCCAGAGTTATCGTGGTAAAATATCAAGTATAGTCCCGTGAGCCTTTGAACTTTGACGCCTTATAACCCCCAAACTATGATCATTTGCATTGGTACATTATAACACATACTCTCACCCAATAACATCAAAACGGCCAGCCATTCTTAAGTACTCATGGTAAGTGAGCCCATCAGACATCTAACATCGCTCGTCGACCTTTGACCTTTGAACTCCAAAATCCTATCCAGTCATCGTGGCATATAATACATAGACTTTCACCCAAAGTTTACATTCCAAATCAAATGCCTTTTTCAGTTATCGGAGGCAACGGAGCCAAATCCAGCATGTTTTAGGCCCCTGTACCTTGAGCCTTTGACCTGTCAACTACCGCAAAACTAATAAGTTCATTGTATGCACAATAATGAATTACTTCACATCAAGGTACAGTCAAAATCCACAGGCCAATCACAAATTATCGCGGTAGACACGATCCCTAAGTCAGACATATTGCCTGGTGACTTTGACTTTGAATTTCCAATTCCAAACTTCTTCTTACATCTATCAATTCATTGTGCATCATATATACATACTCACCAATTTACAGTCAAAATCCAACTTTCCCATTCAAAAGGTATAGGGTAACGACTCCACGAACATATTTGCCGCGGTGACCCTTTTGACACCTTCAACCCAAAGACTAATCAGTTCATGTGTTGCTCGAAATACATACTTCACCAAGTTAGCATCAAAAATCACGCCGTTCACAAGTTATCGCAGTAACGAACCCAAATCAAATATTTTAGGCCCGTGACCTGACCTTTACCCCAAAAAATTTTATCAGTCATTGTTGCGTCACAGATACATCTCACCCAAAAGTAAAAAATTACATCAAATATCCAACTTGCCATTAAAAGCTTACGCCGTACCGAGCGCTACGTCAGACAATTTTAGCCCGGGGACTTTGACCTTGACGCTTTCAACCCAAAATCTAATCAGGCAATTGTTTGCTTCAACTACATACTTCACCCAAGTTACATCAAAATCCGACCGCCCGTCCAATTAATCGCGTAACGAGTGCCAAATCAAGACATATTTTAGGCCCGTTGACCTTGAACCATTTGACCTTTCAGCTCGTCAAAAATCTAATCATTTCATTGCCGTCATAGTAACATACTTTGACCCAGTTACATGAAAATCCGATCAGCGGTTCTTAAGTTATCGCGGTAACGACATCCGGTAACGGACGGACAGACGGACGGACGCACGGACGGACGCACGGACGGACAACCCGAAAACATAATGCCTCCGGCAACTTCGTTGCGGAGGCATAAAAAGGAAATAAAGCAGGAGTGGAAGGAGGAGGAGAAGAAGAAAAGGAAAAGGGGAAAAAGGAGGGGGAGTAGAAGAGGAGGAGTAGAAGGGAGAGAAAATTTAAAAAAAAAGATGAGAACAAAAGAACTTAGAAGGAAAAGAATCAGGAAAAAATGAAGCTAAAATAGATGGCTATAATAATTGATGTCCTAGCAATGTAATTATAATACATAAGTGTTTAGTTGTAGGCTTTGTAGCATCATAAAAAAAAATGTAAAAAGACGATAAGACGGCATACACATTTTCTGAGAAATGTTTTGACCTAGCAGTGGACTTTGAACCCGGCCCCTGCCCAAGCTATTGAATGCAGACAAAGGAATGTCTGGGCACAGTGCCAGAGACGGTAACACGATCTCTGGAGGGATTATCGTCGCCTATTGTTTAGTCTAGATACCATGCCTGTGTACGGCAGGGAACATGCAAACATGCATTAGTTAGCTATCGTGACTCTTGATTATCCATGAATAATAGTTAGGCAGTCAGACTAATGTACTTTCCCACGTTCTGGGCTGGTTTTCAGGTGCCAGGCGTGTTTGTTTTATTGGCCCTTTTGTGAAAGTCGTCGGCAGCGATAGTCACCAGATCGGGCGGCCTAATTTCCGGGGCGGCTTTACTGGATATTGTCACCCCCGAAACCATGATTTTTCAGAATTTCCAGGGCGCTTTTCTTCCTTTCGGGGCAAAATCGCCCGCAGCCCCGCGTATTTTTTTCCCTGATGTGTGCTTTAACACTAATGACAATTTAACCCCTGGTCTGTGTAATGCAGCATGTACATAGATAAAGAGTTCTTGATTTACACAGATCAACCATGTACATGTTACAGGTCTAATAAATACTGCTATATCTATGGTAGAAAGTACAGTCAACTTCATCTGTCAAATCTCTTGGGCCACAAATCACTTCTGATTTCCACAAAACTTACGTTACAGTTTTGTAATTGTACACATTTTTATGTTGGAGATGAAGATATAGGGAAGAGGAAGCTAAAGTATAATAATGATTGTACTACTGTTTCCACAGGGGAAATAAGGAAGACAGAGAAAAGAGGGAACTTCATTAAATCATTTCGTTCCAACTGACAAGCACAGAAAAAAAAGCTTAATCTGCATTAAAGACCATCAAGAACGTCAGTTGTAGCCAGTTCGACTTGGGCACATGTTTTATCACGTTTGGGCGACACAGGCAAAATTTGAGTTAGAAATTTCACTCATACAAAAAACGTCCTATGGAAAAAACAAACCGGGATTGTCAAACAAATTTGAGATAAAAGATGATATGATTTGTGCAAAGTTGACTCATGCAAAGTCATCGGAATAACAGATGATGACGTAAGCTCTAATTAATTCTCCATATCACATATAGTTGTCTGCAGAAGAACGTTGGGGACACACTCTGATAATTGTGATTCTCTGTCGAGATTTGCTGAGTTATTCATATCCTCATTTGTGCATGTTAAAAGGTGCGGTATTCAAAAACCACTCTCGTTTTCATGATTTTGCAATCTCATTGTTTCACCTTATGTTTTACACTTGGGCTAAAGTCAGAGTCTCATTCAAGTGTGATGGAATGGGACCTTTCTCATACATGTGGCAGAGCTATGGTACTTTGACCAGAGAAAGAAAAAAGGCATTATACAGTGCACTCTCGTTTTAAAGAAGTACTGGGGACCCCTGAAATTGTTTCTTTATAATGAAATTTCTTTATATCAGGAATCCAAAAACAATGAAATACAGAGGAAATCGAATATGTGGGACCAGAGATTTTACTTCTTTATACTGAAATTTTGTTATATCAGAGTTCTTTATTATAACGAGAGTGCGCTGTAACTAAAAAGAGATTGGTTGTATTAAATCAATGCTGCTGCTTTCGTTCTGAGTTGGCCTGGAAGTTAGCAACTCCGCATAAAGTCCACGATGTTGATATATTTAGTATTTGCTCTCAGCGAATATCGGGTTTTATGCGATATGGAGAATTCACCTGACATCATCTTTGCCAACATTTTTGTCCCATCACTTTCCACGTGGAGTCCTTCCAGCCTTGGGTTTATCTCTCCTGGTGGGTTGTTTTAATTTGCTGGGTGCTGCCTTGTCCTTACTTGGGCCTGCTGTATCTTTTGCTTTGGCTGAGAAAATGAAGACCAGAGACTTATGAAAATCAGGTAAGCTACATATTGATTACACATTGTGACAAAATCTCATATCTCAAAAGGTATTAAATGTTCAGGACAATCCAAAATTATGGCTTCCTTAATACAATAATAATTGGGATAGCCATTGCAAAACAAGAAATATACCAATACTTACATCATTTGCAAAGAACTGCCTAAATACTGCACCCATTCTGGTGATCCGACATTTGCTCCGGTAACAATATCTCAGTAGACAAAGAGTTAGGGTTAGGTTTGACATTGGGTTTCCAGTTCAGAATAGGGTTATTGTTAGGTTTGCCATTGGGTTTCCAGTTCAGAATAGGGTTAGTGTTTGGGTTAGGGTTAGGGTTAGGGTTGAGGTCAGTGTCAGTGCATGAAATAATTGTCAGAGCAATTGTCACCAGAGCAAATGTCAGACATTCCCCAATCCACCTACACCCCCACCCCAAGCAAAGAAAAATTATACATATTGGTATTATTCATATTTGCTCCAGTGACAATTGCTCTGATGACTATTTTATAGTTCATACACTCTTGATAACTTTACCTCAAAACCCAAACTGTAACCGTAACTGTAACCCTATTCTAAACTGGAAACCCAATGGCAACCCTGACTCTTTGTCTTTCGAGATATTATTATGGAGCAAATGATGACATAAATGGTACCCTGATTTACCAAACTGTCTAATGTTATTTTGGAGTATATTTTGAAACACTGATACAAACTCTTCTTGTGCAAACATTGTAACTGTTTTTTTTTACAACAGTGAAGGCCTTAAAATAACAACTTAAACCCGTTGAGGACGATTTAATGTCACAATAATATGCATTTTCCATAGATCCCAACACGAGTTAACTTGTACTTAGTCTCGAACGGGTTAACATCATTTTCACTTTACTTTTTGTCAGTTTGTGTCTGCATGTTGTGCATCAGTGCAACCCCAGCACCATTACTACACAGATGTACTACTAATGGACACAAAAGGGCGCTACACAACATGGCACCCCAGGTCATCAAAGCATTATGCACTCACATTGTATGTAATCCAAGCTTGATCCTTTTACAAACCCATATTTTTGGTGAGGAAAAAAAAATAAAGACTTACCTCTTTTGAGTGCTGGTTCCCTTCTGTTATTTCCCTTGCATCCATCTTTGCCGAGCAGGTGCTTTTTCCAACTCTCCTCCCCCTGGGGTATATTTAGGTGACAGAGGGGACACCTTGCACTTCCCTGCTTGGAAGCTGAAAAGATAAATCACAATGAAATGTGCAACTCAATCCACTGCAGACTATACATGGGATTAAGAGGGATTAGTAAATCCCTATTCATTGTCTTCAGTACATTTATTGATCAGTCCAAATTGGCCAATGAAGCTCCCCAAGGGCAAAAGCCCAAGTATAGTTTTGGTAAATGATAAAATACAAATTTGTCTCTTATGTTTTGTGTATTGTAGATGCACCTAGTACATGATCTATCAATGCCCTGAAAATTATTCACTCTGAAACTCCTCAATTTTTTAGAAACTACTCAAAATGTAAAATATCGAGGTGGGGTGGGGGGGGGGGGGAATCCTCCATATATCCCATATGTAGTGTACATAGTGATACCAACTTACTGATGGTTTAGAGCCATTTTTGACTTCTCCCAATCATGTCACTACCCTTTAACCCTATTTATATATCTTTGTCCTTCTTTATGTTACTCAGTACATGAATCAGAGAAAAAAGAAACTTACGTTGACATATCTTTTCCGAAACATATTTGTCAATTTCAGCCTTGGTGTGGGTTTCTGTACAACGAGGGCATTTGGCGAAATCCGTCCGCTTCTCACACTCAGTCAACAAATGGTCTGTGAATCCAGAAACTTCAACCACCTGGGCAAAGGCAGAAATAAATATGCAAATATTATCAGCCATTAAGTTACAGTGGTAACGAGCATTAATAAGACATGTATGGGACCTTGCGACCTTAGGTGCCTTATAATTACATACTTCACCCAAGTAGCATCAAAATCCGACAAGCCGTTCTTAAGTCATCGTGGTGACGAGCCAAAATCAGACGTTTTAGACCCTGTGACCTTTGACCTTTCAACCAAAAAATCTAATCAGTTCATTGTTGCCTCATGGTACATACTTAGACCTAGTATCAAAATCCGATCAGCCATCTTAAGTTATTGTGGTAAAGGGAACCGGTAACGGAGAGACAGACAAATAACCTGCAAACATAATGACTCCGGCAACTTCTTCTTTTTCTTCTTCAAAGAAAAAAAAACACAAAATCTATTCATGAACAGGTAACTGTTTGGCAATGAATTGGATAAAACATGTCAAAATTGCTTTTGTCCACGTTTTGAGTTTGCAGTGTGCATGCATGACTCGTTTATCTTTTTATGAGTGCTCTGGCTGATGCTATTATGCAACATAACCTACACAAGTTGGACAAAACTAAATTTTTTTGTTCAAGAAAGTCCGTTCTGGAAACATGTTTTTCTTCTGGAATTGGGTCTTGGATAACACCCAGGGTTGCCATCCAAAATGTTAATTTCCCCTACGCCACATGCATATTTTCCCCTACAGACACAACTTTTCCCCTAGGCCTCAAAAGCCCAATTTTCCCCTACGAAGCTATAATGTCCCTGACAAAAATCCACTTTTCCCCTACAAAGCTACGTTTTCCTCTACAAAATAACCTTAGTAAATGCAAGATATTGATCACGTTTCTTCGCCGGAGATCAGATGGACAATGGACTTGCCTAATCAATCAATGTCTACAGAAGATTATATGCAGAAATCTTTTGAAATCCTTTGAGGATTTAAAAAATTTTCGGAGAATTGTCAAAATCCCCCTACTTCCCCCTACGGAAGGTCATTTTCCTCATAGGAATCCCCTACTACCTATGGTTGGCTAAAAACCCTATGGTAGGGGGTTTCTCCTATGAGTCCCAGCCTTGATCACACCCACCCACCTGTTTACAATATTTGCATTTGGTTAGCATGGGACAGAACTTCCAGTAGTGCATGTCCATGCCCTCCTCCTTGAACTTGGCATCCCGCTCTCCACAGAAGATGCACAGCTGGTCAATGTCCTCCCCGAATTCCGAGGCATCGGCGATGCTGGGGGCACGGGGCGGGACCTTCTTGTTAACAGGTCCTGTGATGAAAAGACAGGAAATACATATTTACTGATTTACACATTTTAAAAAAAAATTAATGGCCCTCCTCGATAAAACTTTTCAAAAAAAAATAGGTAGATCAAATTCTTTCACACAAAATGAATAAGAACAAGATATAAAACAACCATTCTGTTGATGTTTTTTCACTCCCAAATAATACTCAAAGATTGTCATGTCTAAGACAAGGTAACAAAATTTGGACTGGTTTTGTAATACCTTGTTGCCAGTTGGTTATATTACATCAGTGTTTTTCAACTCTTTTGTTATATTAGCAGTACCCACCTCTTTATATGATAATGATTATAATAAATAATGATTCTGACAATTCAATAAGTGATCCACTGTGACATTGATTACATCCAGACTTGAATTTGTTACTGAGACAAATTAGTTGATCAACACATCCTGCACAAGTAATGAAGTTGTCTGAGAATATGACAACTCATCTACATCACAATTTTAGATTTCTGGAATTTGTACAAAAACCTACATTACATAGTATGGTTTCATTAAATAATTTCAATTAGTGCTTTATAACAAATTTGTTATTGTCAGACCCTGGTAATTGACTATAATATACGATTTCTGATAGTTTGTTTACATGAAATTTATATTTTTCAATAATATTATTTCACGCAGCACCCCAGGGTGGCATGCACACTAGATGCAAAACACTATCATTCTACAGTTCTATGCTCGGGTAGGTCAATGATATGGCCCCTTCTTGAAAGTGTACATTCAAGATGAAATTACTCAGCAAAAATATTTCTCACACATAACATTTCCACATTCACAGCATTTTTGTTGTTGCATATTTCATACCTTTTGTTCCCTCTTTGTCCTCGTGACCAGGAGGCTGTTGGCATATCAAGAAATAAAATACAGAATTATTAACAAAGTATCAAAGATTTAAAGGTATTCGCTAACATTTACCACAGTTAACCCGTTGCTTACGGGAACCGGATGGGCTCTGTGCAAAGTCTATGGGGATTTACAGAATCTCGTAGTCAACCGGTTAAAAAAATCTGAGCTACATGATTTCCCATGCAACCATTGTCTTTGATAAGGTCTACAAATGACGCCCTGAAAAAATTGTATTTCAAAATGATTATTTAGTGCTTTAAAAAAGTGAAAATCGTAAGTTGATCGGATTCACCTGCCCATTTTCTCCCATAGACTTACTGTGTGTACACCTATGCTATTTAAACTCGCCCCGAGTTTTAATTGTTTATTCATGCATAACTTGCCATTAGCAGTGTTACTTTCCAAACTTTTTTTTATTCTAGGGTTTTTATTTGTTCATATGAACACTACTATGTAGTTCAGATATCAAAATTTGACAATTTTTTTAAATTGAAGCTTCACAATGTTAGCCTATCACTTTAATATTTTCACTGCCATAGTAACAAAGCACCATACATTTTGCATGTAATATTCTAAGGGTGGTATTTAAAAGGTTACAGAACAATAAAATTCAGATATCTATATGCATTCATAGACATGTTGAATAGTCATGAAGAAAGAAACTTTGAATACATTTGACTAAACCATTCATGAGTTATGAATTTTCAACATCTCAATCAATCCTTATTATGGGGGGTTCTTGAATCGGCACCTCTGCCACTTCTTGGGATGAAAACTTGTTGGTTTTATAAACAAATCTTTAACATTTTTCATTTTTCTGAAATGGTTGTTAAGAAGATTATCCAATTCTTTCAGAAAAGCATGCAGGATTATTTTTGTTGTGACACAGGCCTACAAGAAAAACAGGCAAGAGTTCAATGGATTTTCGATGATAAATGATGAAACAACAGCACACACATATAGGAAATTGTGAAATTCTGTACCTTTGATCAGTTAATCATACTACGTATCTTTGTAAGATTTTTGTATAAAATACAGGCAAACCCTAAAAACGAGCACACTCATAGAAAGGATAAGTTTAATACAAGCACGATTCTTGGGTCCCAACTTTTCTTCCATACACCTCCATGTTTCAGCCATAGCAAGGTAAACAAGGAAAATTGACCCAGTTATAGCGAGCATCCACCTCAGTTTACATCGCCTTGCAAGAAAAATGCAACGCAAGTAAGCAATTTTTTTGTGGGTGGTCTTTTCGCGAGATGTTACACACCATATCAACATTTCTTACCGCAGTACATCCATGCCAGCTGGAGTAAGTAACTGGGCCTCCCCATGCTCGATCATTATTCAGTAAATAGAAAATTAGGAAAGATTATTTATTTATATTTTCAACTCTGCTGTTAAACATTTCAGTGACATATTTACTGGCAATAATATGTAGTCCCATATGCATATATTTTTGAATATTTATATCATGTAGTTGTATAGCGAGTAATCAGCTATAGTGAGGAAAATATATGAGTATCCTCATTATAATGGGGTTTCCCTACATGCCTGTACAGAAATTCTGTACTGGTTGGCAGCCCTCCACTTACCAGTTTGCCCCCAGCCTGCATGGCTCTCAGGTCTGCTAGCTGCTGCTGTAAGGAATCAATCTCAGCTTGCTTGGCCTTCTTCTGTGCATCCTTCTCAGCTTTAGCCTTAGCCTACAATGGGGAATACGCAAAACAGTTTACTAGTTGACATTATTGCCACATATTACATATTTTAGCAGAAATTACGCACAATTACCATGAATTCTCTCAGTAAACCTTTCATTATGAGATGCCACATTGAACAAGTGTTTGAATGCAATGTAAACATTGAACAGCTATAATCTTTTACACATGCATGTAAGAAGTAGAAGTTTGGAGCAAACATAAGCCTTATCACACAGAGTAATACAAATTGTTCACAAAATAACACCAAAGTAGCAAATTTAACATTTTGCACATACACTAAAATGCACATACAGACAGGGCTCTGACATTGGCTCTGGTGAAAGTTGTTCCAGTGACAGATCTCAGCTTAGGGTTAGTGTATGAAATAATCGCTTGAGCAATTGTCGCTGAAGCAAATATCATACACCGATTCATACATACAAACTCACCAACACACATACATGGAGACCATTACATACTCCCCACTACTGTTGCACGACTCCAGGATTTTGGGGAGTTGACTAGTAACCGATCAAAAGTCCCAACTCCGACTATTTGCCAACTCTTGGCATTCGGTTCTGTTGGTATGATCAATGAGGTAAAAAGAAGCACACTACAGCCTATACAATGACTGTTCAGTGTCCTCCTTCAATGATTTCAGTGATTTTGATGCAAAAGCAGTCCATTGTTGTCCAATTTCATTACCAATGATAATGGTAAGTTCATTTTGAAAATTATTTTTGAATTTATGTTGTTTCAACTGTGATTACGATCATTCAAAAATTGACTTTCTACCATAGTCCCACACATTGTCATCGATGTTTGACTGGTTTATATGGCATACATATGTGATTACATGAAGTCGATTCTGACGTTGCTAAAGTCGGAGTTGCGAATTCTTGACGATAGTCACAACTCCGACTTTTGGCGACTTAGTAGTGCAACACTAGTCCCCACATAAACTTTGTTTGGTACAAACACAAAATAAAACAAAGAATTATATTGTATATTACAGATACTGTTGCATAGTAACTGACCTTTTGTTCAGCTCTGGTGGGTTTGCCGTCAATCTTGTCGAAGCCGTCAAAGATCTTGGCGTAGAGAGGATTCTTGAGGGTGGAGGGATTTTCGATGGACGGCAGGTGATCTTTGACCCCTTCCCCCTTTAACTTGTAGAGTTCCAGGATCAGGTTGACTGCTGCCTCCCTCACGTCTCCCGACGTGTGCTCCAGGCCTCGTTGGGCAAACTTCATGATACTGCCTATCGACATTCCACTGCAAGAGGGGAGATTCAGATAGATAGATAGATAGATAGATAGATAGATAGATAGATAGATAGATAGATAGATAATTTTATTTATTCACCTCATTTCATGGCCAAAGGATAAATTGCATGAGCTTTACAATTATACAATTACAAATATTCAAATTCATATACATGCACAATTTAAAATGCAAATACAAATACAATCGGGACATAAAAATAATTCCACAAGAATAAAAAAGAAAGTATTAAAGGTGCACAGTCAAAGTACAGTGCAGGGTTCGTACACCTACATATTTTCTAAATTCCCATACTTTCCACGACTTACCAGAGCAATAACAACAAGTTCCCGATGAAGGGTAATTACAAACTATCTTGAATAAATGATTTTCCCCGACTTTCCAGAAAAAAAAAACTAAAACCCGGTCTGAAATAGCCCAGTTAAAATAGGGTTAAATACTCCCCACTACTGTTGCACGACTCCAGGATTTTGGGGAGTTGACTAGTAACCGATCAAAAGTCCCAACTCTGACTATTTGCAAACTCTTGGCATTAGGTTCTGTTGGTATGATCAATGAGGTAAAAAGAAACACACTACAGCCTATACAATGACTGTTCAGTGTCCTCCTTCAATGATTTCAGTGATTTTGATGCAAAAGCAGTCCATTGTTGTCCAATTTCATTACCAATGATAATGGTAAGTTCATTTTAAAAATTATTTTTGAACTTATGTTGTTTCAACTGTGATTACGATCATTCAAAAATTGACTTTCTACCATAGTCCCACACATTGTCATCGATGTTTGACTGGTTTATATGGCATACATATGTGACCCGTCACGCCAAAAGGAGCCACAAGTCGATTTTTGGGCCCAGTTGTTTTTTGCCATATTCTTTTTCTCCATATTCCAAGCTTTATTTTGGTATCTTGCATGTTGCATAAGAGTAAGTATACCCGCAGAAATTCTACTTCAAACAAGAAGCTTTCACCGTGTCACGAAAATCTACTTTATGAGAAAACTGCTGTCAAAGTGCAGCGTCCGTTCAAAATGCGAAACCGCGATCGCGCTGAAATTCTGATAAAACCGAGGGTAAAAACTCCCTAGCAACAGTACGTTCGCATTGCTCATCATTCTTGATATTTTTGCATTTGGAATTTATAGGTTTGTAGAAAGTGCTACTTTCAGTTTGAACGAATTTGGTAAGATTTTAATGCTCGCTTGGTGTTTACCCAAAATACATTGGGTTCTTAACCATCTGCGTTATTTCCACTCGGTGCATGTACCTTGCAAGGCGGGTCACAGGTGACCATGGACGCCAGACACTTGGGGAGTCTTTATAGGGTGAGAGATTTGACAAAATAAATTTCCACAAGTAGTAATTGCTTGTAAGTCGACTGTTCATACTAATTTGCAAAGTTCGGGATTAAATAAACTGAGATTCTCAAGGGACACAATAACTTCTTATTGTCTGCTATATCGCTATTCAATTGATGAATAACTGCGCCAGCAGTCCAGAGTACGCGCAAGAATTAGGGCCCCCCTATAATTAACACGCCGACAGACATGACAGGGACCCGCTTTGCATAGTTATGATTCTGTCCTCTTTGATGGCCCCACGCGTTTAAGCGCAGATTCAACTAGATTGAGCCTTTTATGCATCCGTAACAAAAGAACAAAAGAACCTGTGAAAGTTTTAATTGATTGTGCACATACTTGGTGTACTAGTGGGGATTACAAATTACATGGATAATGAAAAAGTGCATGTCTTAACTCTAAACCCACCAGGTTGCAAATTCTCTGGCACAGCAAATACCTTCTCACGCTGCATCGGTATTTGTACTTACTCTGTTGATTTAATATTGACGCAAAATATTGTGAATCTAATGATTGCAGATTAAAATGTCGAAAAAATCGGAAACTGCAAACAAATAGAGAATGTAATAACAAATTACGTTCAAGTTAAGGATAGCTTGTCAGTTTGCACGTTCGTAAAAAAATGGAATCACATCAATCACGATACGTCATGTGACACAGCTCAGCCAATGAGCAGCCGTCTTGTGTTGCTAGGGGCGCGGCCTAACTGACTCGGATTTTCTGTGTGTTTTTTTTCGCGAGGTCGAATGGAAGGCTCTCAGAAAAACGTAAATATTACCCCTTTCCCGTGAATATTTTGATCTGAAACTTTCACAGGACATTAAAGAGACTTTGAAGATTTGATTTCAGTCAAAAAAATAATTTTGACAAATTTGACCTGTTCCGACAATTTTGCTCGTTTTCTCTAAACCGTCCGTTGCGACTTGTGGCTCCTTTAGGCGTGACGGGTCACATATGTGATTACATGAAGTCGATTCTGACGTTTCTAAAGTCGGAGTTGCAAATTCTTGACGATAGTCACCAACTCTGACCTTTGGCGACTTAGTAGTGCAACACTAGTCCCACATAAACTTTGTTTGGTACAAACACAAATAAAACAAAGAATTATATTGTATATTACAGATACTGTTGCATAGTAACTGACCTTTTGTTCAGCTCTGGTGGTTTGCCGTCAATCTTGTCGAAGCGGTCAAAGATCTTGGCGTGAGAGGGATTCTTGAGGGTGGAGGGATTTCGATGGACGCAGGTGATCTTTGACCCCTTCCCCTTTAACTTGTAGAGTTCCAGGATCAGGACTGCTGCCTCCCTCACGTCTCCCGACGTGTGCTCCAGGCCTCGTTGGGCAAACTTCATGATACTGCCTATCGACATTCCACTGCAAGAGGGGAGATTCAGATAGATAGATAGATAGATAGATTAGATAGATAGATAGATAGATAGATAGATAGATAGATAGATAGAGTTATTTATTCACCTCATTTCATGGCCAAAGGATAAATGGCATGAGCCTTTACAATTATACAATTACAAATATTCAAATTCATATACATGTACAATTTAAAATGCAAATACAAATACAATCGGGACATTAAAATAATTCCACAAGAATAAAAAAGAAAGTATTAAAGGTGCACAGTCAAAGTACAGTGCAGGGTTCGTACACCTACATATTTTCTAAATTCCCATACTTTCCACGACTTACCGGAGCAATAACAGCAAGTTCCCGGTGAAGGGTAATTACAAACTATCTTGAATAAATGATTTTCCCTGACTTTCCAGAAAAAAAAAAGATCAATTCCCTGACTTTTTGCTCCTAGAAAAAGTATTTTTAAATTCCATGACAGTGGGTTAGAATCATCTTTGACAGAAATGATCAACATGTGCCACATGTTTTCTCCCAGAATGCATCTAAGCAGTCTCAGTTGTGAAATCAAATATTGTGATCAATTTTTCAACCAACTCTCACTAAATGTATTTCCCTGAATTTTTTGGTACAGGTCATTATTGCAAAGGTGCAGTTTTCCAACGATTTGTTATTCTGAAGGATCAAATATCACATAATTCGAATTAGCGAACCGTATTTCATTTTCAAATTAACCAGGCCTCAGGTACAAATGTAATATTAATTTGTGTCTTCAGAATATCAGACCTTCAGAATAACGACTCACACCCAA
>JZLH01S0490374.1:37680-47684 GCA_001188425.1 Eucidaris tribuloides
CCCCCAGAGAGATAATTCAGATGGTACTCCAAAATCCATCGAAAAATACGTTATTCCAGTTAGGAAAAGGGTGCGCCGCGGAAAAACCGACGCGCGCGCACCAATATGCTGCGAATGACACTGAATCACCATAGTACGATTAATAAGAAGTCATTTGGAGCATTTTGCAAACTTTGCCCACTGGCGCTCGCTACACGTCATGAGACGCAGGCGCGGTGTACGCTGGTATTGGACCGCCCCAAAAGAATTGAACCGCCTTGACCACTCAAACTGACGTCTCGATCAAAGAATCTTGATTTATTCGAAGGCTGCACGGCTAGAGATTCATCGCAGAATGTAGGTTAGATCGTAGCTTTTTTACAAATGCACGTCATAATTGGACGTCATAACGATAGCTTATCAAATTTGCTCCGGATTCAGACATGCCGCCACGAGGTATCTAACAATGCAGACGGATAACTATGTTAAGCTTACAAAGAATTACTTGAACACTTATCGTTCTTGAGTTATCGCTCCGGAACAAAAAGGTGACCAGAAACGAAACGATAAACTAGCATTTCACTTTAATATCGTTACTTAGACGAAATTGTGACCGCAGTCCGCCTCCACTCATTAACTTAAAGCAGAATATGACAATCTCTATCGAATCATGCATTGCATGACTTGAATACCCCCTCATCCACTACATTCTCCATCAAACATCAAATCAACGAAATCGACGTGCCGCGATTGCCGCCGGTATCGTCACAGCCCCCCCCTCCACCGCCACGCACGCGTCATTGATTGGCCCACTTGTGATGACTTTATGACCTGACTCACTAAGTATCCGGTTATGGTCTATGCTACTCTGCACCACCACGTCATGAGATTATGCTCCTCAACACGCCCCCTCCCCACCCCCTGAAATACGATTTTCTTGTGTGACGTCGTAGACTGACGTCCAAGTGAAACTTCAGCCGATGCAAAGTAGTGTCCTGAACTGTCTATTTAGATCAGTAAGCCTATCAGAAATGCGGAATACAAGGTAGGGGTCATCGTTCTAATCGTCTAGAACGAAGAAATGAACTGACTTTGAGACTAATATCAAACGTTTACGCGTAACGCGTTCGTCCGGGACGCCCGGCTGGATCGGTTATGATTTACACGAGTGATAACTTATGAACTGAAGTTACTATGTACCAGGTTTAGAGGTGTGTTACTCGACTCAGTCGTATGAGATACTGCCCGAAATCGATTTTTCTTTGTGGACGTTATAGATGACGTCACAACACTTTTGTCCATATAGAAAGGCGGATGCCTGAAATGCTATCTGCGCATCATAGTCCTAACTCAGAATAAGAAATAAAAAGTAGGGCGTCACCGTTACACTTTCTAAGAGAGTTATGAAGCTGATCTTAGAAAATGCGCTCCATTATCACGTAATCCACCCCCCCGGCGCCGATCCCCTCGGCCCCCCCGCGCTTTTTGCCCTGCCCAGTCCGACCCCCCCCGACACATACGCGCGCAATGCGCGGCCCCCCTCATATCTAACGATTTCCTTCGACGCTGTAAGGCGAGATTTGGTCCCTACGTTGAATCGGAAAAGCAACAGACTCTAATTGATGGAGAATTACAATTCTCTCAGTAACCCCTTCTCATTATGAGATGCCACATTGAACAAGTGTTTGAATGCTAATGTAAACTTGAAACAGCTATAATCTTTACACATCGCATGTAAGAAGTAGAAGTTTTGGTAGCAACACACCTAAGCCCCCGCCCCCCCTCTATCACACCCCCAGAGACAGTAATACCAAATTGTTCACAAAATAACACCCCAAGTAGCAATTAACAACTGTACATACGCCTAAAATCCTTCATATACAGACAGGGCTCTGACTTTGGCAATGGATGAAAGCATTGTTTCTCCAGATGACCAGATCTCAGCTCTAGGGTCTCAGCTGTATGAACCATACATCGCCTGGAAACCACACCCAGCCCCAATTGCTCGCTCGAACACGAGCAACATATCATACACCACCAGATGTACATGACATACAACCTAGCCATCAACACATCAACATGGAGACCAGTTAACCGCCTATACCTTATCGGGGGCCGCGAGTCAATTTGACCCCCCCCCCTCGACAAAATTAGCGCACCCCCACTCACCCGCCCATGTATCCCGCTCCGGCGCACGAATTTTTTTCAGCCCACCCCGCGCTCGCCATCGACCGACCTTTGAACTTTCAAAGTGCTTCCGCCGCTCATCTTTGAGACCGTTTTCGGCGAAAATTTGGACATAGTCGCGCGTACCGAACGCTTCCGCGCGCGACTTTTTATAGCAGATGCCACCTGTCCAACCCCAGAATTGTCCAAATAACGTATTTTGTGTACAATATGACACATAAATTTGTCGTTTTCTACGCCCAAAATAATAAATGTAGTGACATATTTCTTGCTTTTACCTGGCTGATATATGAATTAATTTTATGCTGTTTATGATGCCAAAAGTGTCCCCACAAATTTCATCGAATAAACAATAGAAAACAAAAGGTCGAAAAACAACGGAAATACATAAGAAATTCACAAAACAATCAAATATAAACATAAGAAATTAATTCCAATTCGGCAAATGTTTTTGTAGATAATGTTAGAAATGTCAAAATGAATATTTCACCAAACAATTACCATTCTACTAGCTGTTTTTAGTGAGTTTAGAGCCGAAACCAAAATTTCATACACTTATTTGCATAATTAATTACTTAAAAAATAAAAAAAAATTTTTGAAAATTTACTGTCAAGTCATGTAGTTTACATCCGCGCTCTATGTGCACGCAAATTTCGCGGCGATCGCGCGATCGGCGGCCGAGATCTGAGGGGGGGGGGGTCAAATTGACCCCCCCCAGTAAAACCGGTCTGAATAAGCCCAGTTAAAATAGGGTTAAATACCTCCCCACTACTGTTGCACGACTCCAGGATTTTGGGGATTGACTAGTAACCGATCAAAAGTCCAACTCTGACTATTTGCAAACTCTTGGCATTAGGTTCTGTTGGTATGATCAATGAGGTAAAAAGAAACACACTACAGCCTATACAATGACTGTTCAGTGTCCTCCTTCAATGATTCCAGTGATTTTGATGCAAAAGCAGTCCATTGTTGTCCAATTTCATTACCAATGATAATGGTAAGTTCATTTTAAAATTATTTTTGAACTTATGTTGTTTCAACTGTGATTACGATCATTCAAAAATTGACTTTCTACCATAGTCCCACACATTGTCATCGATGTTTGACTGGTTTATATGGCATACATATGTGACCCGTCACGCCAAAAGGAGCCACAAGTCGATTTTTGGGCCCAGTTGTTTTTGCCATATTCTTTTTCTCCATATTCCAAGCTTTATTTTGGTATCTTGCATGTTGCATAAGAGTAAGTATACCCGCAGAAATTCTACTTCAAACAAGAAGCTTTTCACCGTGTCACGAAAATCTACTTTATGAGAAAACTGCTGTCAAAGTGCAGCGTCCGTTCAAAATGCGAAACCCGCGATCGCGCTGAAATTCTGATAAAACCGAGGGTAAAAACTCCCTACGCAACAGTACGTTCGCATTGCTCATCATTCTTGATATTTTGCATTTGGAATTTATAGGTTTGTAGAAAGTGCTACTTTCAGTTTGAACGAATTTGGTAAGATTTTAATGCTCGCTTGGTGTTTACCCAAAATACATTGGGTTCTTAACCATCTGCGTTATTTCCACTCGGTGCATGTACCTTGCAGGCGGGTCACAGGTGACATGGACGCCAGACACTTGGGGAGTCTTTATAGGGTGAGAGTTTGACAAAATAAATTTCCACAAGTAGTAATTGCTTGTAAGTCGACTGTTCATACTAATTTGCAAAGTTCGGGATTAAATAAACTGAGATTCTCAAGGGACACAATAACTTCTTATTGTCTGCTATATCGCTATTCAATTGATGAACTAGCGCCCAGCAGTCCAGAGTACGCGCAAGAATTAGGGCCCCCCTATATTTAAACACGCCGACAGACATGACAGGGACCCGCTTTGCCATAGTTATATTCTGTCCTCTTGATGGCCCCACGCGTTTAAGCGCAGATTCAACTAGATTGAGCCTTTTATGCATCCGTAACAAAAGAACAAAAGAACCTGTGAAAGTTTTAATTGATTGTGCACATACTTGGTGTACTAGTGGGGATTACAAATTACATGGATAATGAAAAAGTGCATGTCTTAACTCTAAACCCACCAGGTTGCAAATTCTCTGGCACAGCAAATACCTTCTCACGCTGCTCGTATTGTACTTACTCTGTTGATTTAAATATTGACGCAAAATATTGTGAATCTAATGATTGCAGATTAAAATGTCGAAAAAATCGGAAACTGCAAAACAATAGAGAATGTAATAACAATAACGTTCAAGTTAAGGATACCTTGTCAGTTTGCACGTTGTAAAAAAATGAATCACATCAATCACGATACGTCATGTACACAGCTCAGCAATGAGCAGCCGTCTTGTGTTGCTAGGGGCGGCGCCTAACTGACCTCGGATTTTCTGTGTGTTTTTTTTCGGCGAGGCTGAATGGAAGGCTCTCAGAAAAACGTAAATATTACCCCTTTCCCGTGAATATTTTGATCTGAAACTTTCACAGGACATTAAAGAGACTTTGAAGATTTGATTTCAGTCAAAAAATAATTTTGACAAATTGACCTGTTCGACAATTTGCTCGTTTTCTCTAAACCGTCCGTTGCGACTTGTGGCTCCTTTAGGCGTACGGGTCACATATGTGTACATGAAGTCGATTCTGACGTTTCTAAAGTCGGAGTTGCAAATTCTTGACGATAGTCACAACTCTGACTTTTGGCGACTTAGTAGTGCAACACTAGTCCCCACATAAACTTTGTTTGGTACAAACACAAAATAAAACAAAGAATTATATTGTATATTACAGATACTGTTGCATAGTAACTGACCTTTTGTTCAGCTCTGGGGGTTTGCCGTCAATCTGTGTCGAAGCGCGTCAAGATCTTGGCGTGAGAGGATTCTTGAGGGTGGAGGGATTTTCGATGGACCGGCAGGTGATCTTTGACCCTTCCCCTTTAACTTGTAGAGTTCCAGAGATCAGGTTATGCTGCCTCCTCACGTCTCCCGACGTGTGCTCCAGGCCTCGTTGGGCAAACTTCATGATACTGCCTATCGACATTCCACTGCAAGAGGGGAGATTCAGATAGATAGATAGATAGATAGATTAGATAGATAGATAGATGATAGATAGATAGATAGATAGATAGAGTTATTTATTCACCTCATTTCATGGCCAAAGGATAAATGGCATGAGCTTTACAATTATACAATTACAAATATTCAAATTCATATACATGTACAATTTAAATGCAAATACAAATAAATCGGGACATTAAAAAATTCCACAAGAATAAAAAAGAAAGTATTAAAGGTGCACAGTCAAAGTAAGTGCAGGGTTCGTACACCTACATATTTTCTAAATTCCATACTTTTCACGACTTACCGGAGCAATAACACAAGTTCCCGGTGAAGGGTAATTACAAACTATCTTGAATAAATGATTTTCCCTGACTTTCCAGAAAAAAAAAAGATCAATTCCTGACTTTTTGCTCCTAGAAAAAGTATTTTAAATTCCATGACAGTGGGTTAGAATCATCTTTGACAGAAATGATCAACATGTGCCACATGTTTTCTCCCAGAATGCATCTAAGCAGTCTCAGTTGTGAAATCAAATATTGTGATCAATTTTTCAATCAACTCTCACTAAATGTATTTCCCTGAATTTTTTGGTACAGGTCATTATTGCAAAGGTGCAGTTTCCACGATTTGTTATTCTGAAGGATCAAATATCACATAATTCGAATTTAGCGAACCGTATTTCATTTCAAATTAACCAGGCCTCAGGTACAAATGTAATATTAATTTGTGTCTTCAGAATATCAGACCTTCAGAATAACGACTCACACCCCAATTTTTTTGATTTTTTGGTGCTTCTATTCAAAGCAACTTGCTACAAGCCTGGAATTTCTCTTTAAGGCAAAAATCTTATACTTATATAATATTGGATGCACTTGAGTGGTATATCGTAGATACTGCATTCAGAAAGCATTCATATTGCATGAGTCAAAGACGAGTGCAATATGTATGCTGATGAATGCAATATCTACGATATAACATGAAAGAAATCCAATATTATAATTATTATACATACAAATTTTGGTAAATGTGGCAGAATAAATTGTAATTTTTTACAATTTTATCGATAAATGCACATAAAGCTAGTTCTGCTTTGAATTTCAAACTCACGTACTTCATCGCTCTATTTACACGCACTTTATCGCGCATTTCATCGCGTATTTAATCGCGCACTCCATCGCGTAGAAGTCATGCGCACCGCTGTTACACGCTCGCGCTAACGCAGAGTGCGATACATAGCACAGGCAATATGCTAACAATATTGCATGCCGTCAAGCACACCTCTGGAAGGATAATTAATACAAGGTTTTATTGTATCGAAAAAGTGGCTTATATGTGTAATAATTTCTGTTATTGGATTGCTCCAGAAAGTGGACCTTTACAGACTTGCACCAAGTGTGCCACTGATTACTGAAAACACAATCACACACAGTCATACCTATTTTTATCGACACCCAAGTCTTTGAGGAGTTTCTCGACGATGTCAACTCTGGTGACAGCCATCTTGGATTGGGTGTTGGTCTTGAACGGCGTCTGGCAGTGATGGGGGATGATGTGGAGCGCACGGACCTCAGGAAAACTGGCCATCTCAATGATGAAATTGATGTCTGTGATTTCAGCTTTGCAATCTGAAATGAAAAAGAAACAAAGAGAGAGAGAGAGAAAAAAGAGAAGATGCATTACCTGGATATCAATGAGGCTACATATGGAAATGAATGCCTTTTCAGCCCAAGAGGTATCAGCTCCATCTCTTCAGAACCTTCAAAGCTGCTTGGTGCCACTCAACCTCAATTAACATATGAGAAGATTGTACTTTCTTACTTGCACATTTAGTTCTAGTTTTTTAGATTTTAGTATGCTGGCACTCATCACTGATGCGTGTTTCTAAAATTGCCCAACCTTTTGCACACTTAGATGACAATGCATTCACACAGGGATATACGGTTGAGAAAGATAAGGCCTAAAAGTATTTATTTCTGTGTGAAAACAATCCATTCACCATTTTAAAAGAATGGTGGTGAACTTTGGCCTGATTTGCCACAAAATCTTAGATTCTTGAAATATTTTAGTCATGGAACAATTACTTCACAATATTGCATGACAAACGGTCACACCGGGGCATTTTCAATATAGCTGAAAATGTAGTCATAGAAGGTGTGATAAAGAAGTCCGCTAGGCTAGAAGAGAAATATTAACAAGATGAATACATTACGAAAACGGTCAATTAGATACTGATGGGAGAATAAATCATTTTAATTAATTACCATTAAAGGCTATTTTTTTATTTGCACACCAACTTGTTTTTTCTAAGATTTAATCCAAATTAAGACAAATATATAAAAAGGCAGTGTTCAAAATTTGGGATTCATACATTGTAGATTTTTGAAAATATAAGTCATAAATTATTTGAAATTGACCTTACTTGACTAAGCTCAGTGAGTTTTACTCGGAATCTAACTATTACTGAGTCTTACTCTTCATGCATTTTTCATATTTTAGGTTATTACTGATCTTCAGATATCACAGACATGTCCTTCATGAATAGCCTGAGGGCATGAGTGATGTTTTGCCTTTAAATATCAATGTAATGAACTTAGCTCTCCTGCTTACCGTGTCTCCAATCCTGGCCATGAGTTCTGGTATGATCTTCTCCACCGACTGTGAGGTTTCATTCTTACCGAGTTTGTGTTTCGGGAGGAACTTGGTGAACAGATACCTCGTCAGTTCCACGACTGAGTTGAAAACCTGAACAGTACCACAAAGATACACACACAAAAAAATGAGCATGTTTCTTCAGCAAAATGACACAAAACAGTTCACTGAAACTTACAAATGTTAATTGGTTTTGGATCTTCATGGTCGGTTAAAACTTTTTGATGCATCCCTAGTCTCAACGTCTTCCTACCAAGACATGAGGGTGTTATGTGTTTTTTCCTCGCAAGCTGGACTAGCTTCCAACGTCCGTTTAAATTATTTTACAACATATACCCCCGAGGGGATGGAGAGCCAATGGGCAAGGGGTGTGCTGGAGTGCTGCCTTATGAATTAAATGTATTACAGAGAAAATACATTTTCTTACCAATTTCAGTTCCTGGCTTGATTTCTTGACTTCATTGCCATCTTGAAATAATCTATCCCAACAAACTTTTTGCATTAGCATGCAGTTATGCAGTTGTTGTTTCCTATGTGTCAGATATATTGAACGATCAGTCATAAAATCTTAATTGCCATAAATCCCCAAAACGTGTTGATAATAAGTATCTTGATTTATATCTACCTTTTTTTAACCACTAATTTTGTATCTGTTCAATTAACATGAAAGAAATCAAAAAGACTTGATATTCATCATACAAATACTTGTTGAATGACAATTTCTTCAGGTTGTCAACATCTAACAATGATTTCTGGGATTTATTATTTATATTCTATTATAGTTTGCGTTAGTATTTGTGTGTATATAAGATCTAGTGAAGAATTTGATATTGTGTAGTATAATTCAGTAATGATCATGTATATGATATATTAAAATGCCAACAGAGTGAATTTCCTGGTGGACCAATAAAAGTAATAGATCTGAAGAATCTGAAATAGCTATGTGATCGTTGACAGGCATGAAGAAACTGTCATCGATATTGAACTTCGAAGAAGACCTTGTCCTTCGATCCTCTGGTGATTGAAGAAGATGGCTACCTGACCAGTCGCCTGATCTCCTCCTTGTCTTTCATCATCGACCGGTGTCAAGAGGAGTCATTCTTCAACCCTTCTTCACAACTCAAGCACAAATTATTAGAATCAACAGTTTGAGATATTGCAGCCGGGAATCGGGGGAGAGATGGGATAACATAGTACGCGTTTAGTGTTCCACACCCAAAGACAATAGAGAACATGTAATGCTGCCGTCGTTAAAATTAGGGAACGGGATCTAGCTTAAAAGAGCAGTGACATGATTACGGGAGAGTACAAATGTCTCTTAAATTGATTTACATGAGCAGAACAGAACATTAAAAAGATTGGGTTATTAATTATGCAAAGGGATGTGCAAGTCCATATATTCTCATTACCCGCCTCCTTTATCATCAAAATTAAAATTTATAAAATACATTAACAAACGGTAGTTTAGTACTACAAATTGGTGCGCCATATGTGATGGAAAGGTCTGAGATCTACGTCAATGAAATTTGTTGATTTAATAGAGAAATAAATGACATGTTACCAGGAAGTTGTTCTTTCTGTGAAGTTATCATATTGCCTTCAAAATGCGAATTGCAGGTTACTGCATGACCGTAGCAGAAACGAGGCGAGCCCTCTGATTGGCTAACGGATATGCACTTCTGCAGCAGACACTTTGAATAAACGGCTGATCGCGACCATAATACTATGGAACGCGGACCGTGCACGTCTTTAGACGATCGCGCATTTTTTTAATATTGCTCTGAGCAAAATGAAAAAAGGATGAGTTAAAACCGTCCAGATTTTCACCAAAATCAATATTTTACCCCAAGTCTTCTATGAGACGTGTTTATATTAATCTTCAATTGGATATGATTTCAGCTGATTTGATTCATATAGATGTTTTTTTGACGTAGCAATCAATAACCCAATCTCTTAAAGCTCAGTGACATGATTAGGGAGAAATAAAACATGCCTTTAGAACCAACCTGGTTGCAGATAAACAAATGTGCCAGCAGGAGGGGATCTCCTGGCTGGAAGGATTGTCTTGTGTTTGTTTACTTAAGGAGAAATCAAGCATGAACCAGGCCAGCAGCTAAATCTTTATCGGGTGCC
>JZLH01S0490374.1:78684-92963 GCA_001188425.1 Eucidaris tribuloides
GGTGAAAAAATTATGCATGGTGGCGTGGTCGCGAAATTTGTCGAGGGGGGGGTCAAATTGACCCCCCCCCCCAGTTAATATAGGGTTAACCCCTATAATGTTGTAGATCTATAAATAGTTCTAAATACAAGGAATTCAAAAATGCCACATTTAAAAGTGTGGGGTTCATCAATACTATTCGTTCCTTGTTTCAAAGTTTTGTATGTTTTTTTTTACTGATTTTCAGCTATATTTGGTTCGATAACTTCTTATGCTTATACCCTATGTCATTTTTTAAGGTCATATTTGGAATCCTCAGTTAATTTCCTGCCAGAAAATGTATACTTTTATGTATAATGGGTGTAGTATGTGAAAGTTACAGAGTATCAAAAGAAAAATGACACGGTTTTCATGTCATGAAAACATGTCACACAAAACTGGCCCAATTCAAAACGCATGGCAATCTACCATTGATAATATTGCAAGAGATCAACAAGTGAATCAAAATGCCTTCAAATGTAACGTGAGTAAACGTGGAATTGCCCTTAAACTTAAGATTTGAACAAGATTAACAGTTTTACCATAATTAGTGCATTGTACTTGGCTTCCACTTACGTAAAACAGCTTCATTCTTCCTGGTATCCAGTTTTCTAATGATTTTTGCTACCTCAGGGTCTTGATACATATCAAAGGCTAGATCGTCCATGGGAGAGATGTAGTCTGGTCTGAATACAGAAGGAATAGTATTGAGAATGAAAGAAAGGGACAAAGAAAGAGATTAACAAATACAAGAATACCGATTATTAATCGCAGTATCATCAATGAAGTTGTTTCAATGTGATTACTTCAACGATGCAAAAACAAATAATAAATTTTGCAACCAGCAAGAAAACACTTAAAACACCACCTTGCACACAAAACGATCTAATTGCTACCTGATAGTTTACATCACAAAATGCTTCAAAAGCAATCTAAAGACAGTATGTAGAATCACGGCTCCCACAGAAATTTGATAAGCACATTCTATGATTTTCCCCACCCCAAAATTATGCAATTTCAATACCTTCAAGCATTGACACATATTTGTAAACTGGACATGCTTGTAATTCGCAGAAACAAACTTCCCTGAGACACTTGAAAATCACCCGTTAACTCTTTGTGCGCGGGACCCTGAATCCCGTGCGTGCGGAGTTTATTTCAAAGAGTGCTCAGTATCGGAAAAGGAAATAAGCAACTGACTTCAACTGGCAATAACTTTGCACAACAATGTTTTCAGGAAAAATGTCCTACAGCAAAGTTGAAGTACATTTTACAGACCTGCATATACGGTGTTTGGAAAAAATACATCTGAATTTTTTAAAGTAATGGCTAATTGTAACCAACATACATGTAGTTCTAAGTTTTCTGCTTGAAAATATACAACTCCATTCCAATAATACAAGAGGGTAAACCACAACTATACAAAAAAACCCCCGACTTTTTAAATGTTAATGAAAGAGATGAGTCACCAAATAAGAAGTGAATGAAGAGATTATCAGTGAATAGTGCATCTAATTGTAATTGACCTTTTAAGTACTTTTCAAAGTGAACTTGTGTCTAATCCTTTGTCCTATTGCATCACGATGCCTTAATTGCATTTATCGATTTTTCTGGGTTCCATTTAAGAATCTTAACATAATACCCCCGGTATTGAGGGAATGTAAAACAATTACAAAGAGAATTACTGCAGGGTGCGCAAAAAATCAGTTGTATGTAATTCGGGTGATACAATCGTTTTTCTACGTTTGAGCGTGAAATGCGAATCCCCGCACGCTGCAGGAGTACATGGCATGCGCAATACCGCGTTGTAAAAGAGTCAATAACCTCCAGCAGGGTATGGCAGTCGAAGGAAGCTGCGAAAACTATTTTTCCCACAGACATTGTACAAGTGACTTGCTCTGAGGCCAAGGCAAGGCCGTAAGAAATTATGGCCTCCAGCCGCCATTTCCATCCCTGACCTCCAGTGAATTTGGACAAATTACACAAGCATCATTGCTGCCGATTCAAATGGTCAGTGCCCCTGGAAGACAATTCCATTCAAGTCACCCTTTCTTCCCCCCCCCCCCCCCCCCCCCCGGACCCCAAGACAGCTCCCTCAGAGGACATTTGGTGGATTGGGGAAGTGGTGCGCAAGTTGCTGGGGTTTTTTTCCTCAGAGGGAATGATCTGCAGAGGGTTGTCCTTGGGGGAGTGGTCCACAGAGGGAGTTGTTCTTGGGGGAGTTGTCAGGTGGGAGTCATTCCAGTGGCGGTAGTCCTAGAACTAGAGTCATTATCACTACATCACCGCACAAGCCTGATGGCCTTAGGTTCTAATCCATCTAGGCTACAAATTGTTGTGTTAAAGGACTAATAAAGAATGGTATTTTACTTGTATTTCATGACGCGTGATACACACTAAGTGGTTTTTTAGTCACTTAGTAGTAAGTACGCTTGAGATAATTTTCTTCACACTGACTCAAATGCACTTAGTTTAGTGTCATCTCGTGTCACGAAAGGCAATAAACTACCATTTTTTAATTTTTCTCCTGACAAACAATTGATAAATTATTCATAACAATTATGAAATTTGGCAACAGAAAATTTGAACGGGGTGTCATACCCCCATGTACCTCTCCTCTCAAAATCCATGGCCTTACATGTGAGCAGATTTTTCTTTTTTGTTTTGTTTTTGCTTTTTTTCAAATGGTTGATTCATCCCCTGGGATGACAGGACCTTGCATCTCAATTTTCAGTGAAAATGTTTTTACGTAATTTTGTAGCTACTGTAGACAGTCGGATGTTGTTTTGTCCAAGTCTGATATTTCAAATACCAAAAGCACAGCCACTGTCGACAGGTGCAACAATGGCTATACCAATTGTGACCGTGTAAGGCAGCTTTTTTTTTTTTTGTCTCTCCTAAACAATTAACTTTTTTCAGATAAGGTTTTGTCAACCCAGGGACAAAAAATTGTATTCAGGATACTTTTCTGGGTGGGTTGTGATCATATTTTTGGGGATCTTTTCACAATGAATTAACAGCAAGGTGATTAAAACGTACATGATCAATGCTTTTTCATATATACCATTGTGCAAATGCACTTGAAAAAAAAAGTGTTTTGAAAAATTTTTGACTTTCTGTAATTTTTTTTATCTCACTGATCTATTCCCCCCCCCTTCCCCCTTTGCATACACCCATGCTGTATGCAAATGTTATATAATTTGATGTTGACATACTTGTTGATAGCACCAAGAACTGACGGGTCGATGTCGTTCTTCATTTCGCCGTCCTTGTCGTTGAATGAAGTCCCCGTTGGCATGTGTTGGTTGATTGCATTATTGACTCTTTGGTTTTGGGGATTGTTGCTGGCATCATCATCGACTTCATCTCCGATTATGTTCACTGCCACGAGACCAACCTGACATATCATACAATAATAATTATTATGATAATTTGAAAGAATGTTTTATTTTGCCTTTCACAGTATGCGAATATATGCGAGCGCATTCCAAGGTCAATGACTGCACTTGCAGTGTTGTTTATATTCTTCATATTACACTAAATTTGTTATAAATACACTTAATTTACTATAACAAATGGTGCATGTTATGTTGTGAACTATCCTAGATTATTATGAACTCCAAATACCTAATTATACCTCGTGCAGCTCTACTTTAAGTCAGCCTCCAGCCTCATTGAAATGAAACTGCACTTGGGATAATAAGTATTTGTTGTGGTCATATTCTCGTGCATTCCGCATCATGCACTATTTATATGATATTGATCTCCTAAAAAAAATATGAATAACTTAAACAAATTAATTCATTAACAAATAAATTACACATAAATAAATAAATACACACAAAAAATGAATTCAGTAATGAAATTAAAATCTGAATATTAATTCCAAACCTGATTATAAAGGTTGTACTTGTTGACATGGTTTTTATAAATGACAAGTCTCAGATATTTGCCGACTGCATCAACGTGGACTGACTTCAACTCTCTGGCCTTGAATCCCGTCTTGGAGTTGTCTGATAATGTCACATACCTGAGAGAAAGATAGATAAGGAAGATATTGATCTAACATCCACAATACAAAAACCTGCACTGAAGACCACAATTTTTGTTTCCTTTGAAAAGTGATTCCTATTGAAATGTGTGTCACAGGAACCTGTACCTAAAGACCACCTGTTCATAGAGACCACTCTTCTTGTCTCCCTTGAGCAGTCTTATACAGGTTTCTCCTTTTTTGATATCCATGAAATAAATATCTCAAATTTCAAGAATTTTAGAAAGTTAAAAACCAAATGTACATGGCAGAAGGCCCATTGAACTCACAATTTAGGGAAATCATATAAAAATGTGTTATTGTAAACATACATGTATGTGGAGTACAGATATGAAGATGTTTCTTCAGAGCAAATAAAAACTTGGTAACATTTTATGTACAAAACTTATTGCTTAAAACAATTCAGTATTGCCCATTTGCAAGGATCATAGCAATTTTGAAAATTTATTAAACCAATTTAATATTTGCTCGATATTCCAGAAACTTTTACTGAAGTGTCACCCTGATTCTTCTTCTTCTACACAAAGCAATTTGCTACTAGCCCAGAATTCCCAGGAGCATCCAGGGGCATCACATAGCAATGGGGGGGGGGGGGCGGCGAAGGGGAATTTACCATGCATGCCATTCCTGCGATTCCGTCAGGTCAAATATGGCTAGGGAATTTTTTTATTGGGGGGGAGGGGGATTCGACTTGTTGCCCCTATTAGACACACAAGGAATTGTTGGGTAAATAATGCGATAGCCCTTTTCTTTTGCCCCTTGTTGGACTGTCACTCATTGCGCTACATGTACATGAAGGATTGTATCGGGTAAAATAAGGAAGATATATTATTTTTCACTTGTTGACTTCCTTGCCTCAGTCAGCGTACCCCAGCTCTACTCCCCCTGAACTTCACAATCCCGGCTCACTTTGTGTGGCTCTCTCCCTCTAGCTATGGAGCCAAAGGGCACTCTCTTCTCTCTACAACCCTCCCCCTCCCCCCCCATCCAACTGAAAAAAAAATTTTGTGATGCCTCTGATTTCACCATCTCTTATTTACCCAAGCCTCTTATATCTCTGTCCATTCATGCTGCTCATGTGGTCAGGTGGAAGACTGCCCATGTAGAACTCAATTTTAGTAGCTGTAGGAAAAAAAATCAAATAAATCAGCAAAACTGTTATACTTTGTATTGCAGTATGCACATGCCTGTGACCATGAAAATTCTGTCATTTAATATCAACTGAGAACTGCCACGGATGAAGCAGCATTATAAATAATAGTACCACGGAATGGTACGCAGAAGTATGTAAGACTTAGTAAGAAGTAGTAGCAGCTGTAGAAGTACCGTAGAAGCTGTAGTTGTAGTAATGTACATGTACTTCACAGTATACAGCAACTGTAGTTGGCTAGTCATCACCATCATTGTATCATGGAGACTTAAACATGAACTAGTAGTAGATAGTTCTCCTAGTCGTAGTAGTACAAATGTAGTAACAATACACTGCGTCTCAAACAAAATTGTGCAAGTGAAAAGCGCCCTCTTTTGGCACTTACAAAATATTCTTGTGACATGATGCCTACATCAATGTCAAGCACATAGTCTTAGCTTTCAAATAACGTTAGTTCTGTTCTATACGAAAGGTTGAAATCACAATTGTGCCACTTTTACTAAAGTACATACATGTATAAAAGTGGCACAATTGTGATTTCACCTTTTATTTTTGACAACATATTTTGAGATTAAAACAAGCAAATCGATCAGAACAAACGGTATTAGAAAGCTAAGATTATGCCCTTGATGTTGGTGTAAGCGTCGTGTCACAACAATTATTTCTAATTGCCAAAGAGGGCGCTTTTTACTTGCACAATTTTTTTGAGATATACTGCAGCAGGTCTCAAAAAATTGTTCAAGTAAAAGGCGCAATCTTTGACAGTTAGAAAATACTGTTATGACGCGTACTTGTGTCAGCTTCAAGGGCAAAATCTCAGCTTTCAAATACTTTTTGTTCCATTCAATTTGCTTGTTTTAATCTCAAGATATGTTTAGTTAAATTCAAACAGGTAAAACTACAATTGTATTTTTTGTACTACTTTTATGGGAAGACTCAGAAGAGGGCCTGATACTATCACTGACTGTAGTGACAGTGGCACATTTGTGATTTTACCCTTTCGTGGTTAATTAAACATATCTCCGGATTAAAACAAGCAAACTGAACAAAACAAACCGCATTTGAAAGCTGAGACTTTGCCCTTGACGTTGACGTTACCATTACAGTATTTCCTAATTCCTAAAGAGGGCGCTTTTCACTTGCACAATTTTTTTGAGACACACTGTACATGTAATGGTAAAAGTAGTAGTAGCAGAAGTGAAAATAGCTCCAGTATATAGTAGCAATTGTATCACTGGCAACTATAACCTTACCATGTTTTTTTTCTTTATGTAATTTGTTTTTTCTTCATTTTCCCATTTTTTATTTTATATTTATACTTTTCTCATTGGGATTGTCAAACACTTTGTATGCAATGGACATCAAAGAAATTGTGATTGTACCGCAGTAGTATTTAAAGTAAAATATTAATACAATACAAGCACAGCTACTACTGTACAGACCACGTATACACCATTTAACTGATTGTGTGGAATCTCTCCAAATTGAATCTCATTAAATTTAATAAGTTAATGGTATAAATTTCAAAGCCTGGAGGACAACTTGCGCTGAATCCACTTTGGTTAATTAAGTTTTAATGAAGCTGTGTGTTTCTATTCACTCTGGAAAATTGCTTATTTGTATTTTTTGTACTGTCTCTCAAATGGCCATGATGCAAACAGCAGTTAATAGCTATTGAACATCATACAAAATTGACCAACATGCTATATTTTACTAAATACTGTATGCACTGAATATTTCATGGTGGTTTTATTTTCATGAATTTCGCGACTTACTGAACGCGAAAATTTTTGCTTCTTGATATTCTGTACAAAGTGAATGCAAATGCAATAAAATCGCAAAAAATACACCCTCGCGAATTCCTTGTCTTGAAGTAAACTCGTGAAAATATATATGTAGGGGGCCAATGCGAAATATATGGCGTATACAGTATTTAAGGCCAACATAGGGGATCAAAATGAATAAGACTGACATAGACTTGCACAATTCTTTTGCCTGCACAGTACTAGTCACCAAATTAAGCATGGATCATGTACTGCACAATCTATTCATTTGCCCATGGATGGCAACATGATACATGGCAAGGCACAAAAAAAAGAGAAAGGGAATAGCTTGGGTGACCTCCATGCATGTACCATTCTGATACATCAATTTCTACATCGATTTCTAAATGTGATTTTATCACTCAAGTCGATACAGAAATCTATGGGTATATTAAAAAGGCAAGGGCTGATTGCAGATCATATGTCCACAATGAACTCTCTTCAAAAGGCACAAAAAGGTGGTGAAAATTAGCAACTTCAAAATGATAGAAAAGTATCATTTTGTGGAAATGAATAAACTTTCTTTTTATTTATTTATTTATTTATTTATTTTTATTTTATTTATTTTTTATTTATTTTTATTTTTATTTTATTTATTTTTTTTTTGGGGGGGGGGGGGTAATGGGGCTGTGCTTTAATATCCAGAATTCCTAGTATACATGTACGTTGATTTGCCGAAACACTGTATGGTACAGTAAAAATAATTTTAGCGAGAGTTGTGAACAGAATTGCATTGTTTCTGCAAATTTCAACTCCAACCCACCCTTGATTATCAGTTGCTCAAAGTGAGTTTTTTTAAACCCAGGTTTAAAGATTGTATCATTGATTTGCACGTCAAAAAACATCTTTATGAATCAAATCAACTGAAATCATATCCAATGTGAAGATTAATATAAATAAACACCTCTCATAGAGACTTGGGGTAGAATATTGAGTTTTGGTGAAAATCTGGACGGTTAAACTTCATCCTTTTTCAAATTACTAGCCAGCAATTTCAAAAAATCTGCGACGTCAAACGTGCACGTGCCGTTCCAAAATGGTCCGATCAGCCGTTAGCCAAAGGTCACGCAGGGGATAGCCGTTAACCAATCAGAGGGCTGCGCTGGTCTTGCTACGGTGCACAGTAACCGCGATTCGCAGTTTGAGCAAAATTGAAACTCACAGAAAGAACAACATTCTGGTAACATGTCGTTATTAGTTTTTCTCATAAAACTAAAAATTCATGACGTATCGATCTCAGACTTTCAACACACCATTTGCAAGTACTAAACTACCGTTTGGTATTGATAATGAAGGGAAGTAAAGGACTTGCACATCCCTGACACAATCTTTAACATGTAAATCAAATTTGGGGTGTTCTTTGTCTATCCTTAACACTTTGGGTGCTGGGCTAAAAACCCAGGTGTGTTAACCAGGGACTGGATTGTTTCGGACTTATGTGTATAACCTTTCCAAATTGTACGATTTACAGTAAAATTGCAAATGCTATCGAGACAATAAATTTTCACTCATTTATTTAATTGTGCATTCATTTTACGATAAATGTCATTGGTAGGAACTTCAGTGACATTTGTCATTCAAATTAAAAGGTATGGATCCGCTTGTCTTCTCGGCGAACCGGTGCACCGATAGTACCTCATTGATGTTGTACTTGGGCGAACCGGTTCGCCGATAGCACTCAAAGTGTTAAGAAGGAATAGGGGTTGATTTATAGAACTTGAATCAATTTGTCATTTTGAACACTTAGCCTCAGATTTTTAAATTTTTGAAAACTCACAAAATGACACACACAAAACCCACACCACATTTAAATTTTTTTTCAGGTTTTGCCACCATTTAGTCAGTATTTTTTTTGTGTGTGTTTTGGGGCGTGAGGACAATAGTAAAGTGCATGTGTACATGTATGAACCTTAGAGTGTTAACATGTCCTGTAGTATTTGAGTACCAGTGTATTACATAATTGCCAGAATTAAAAAAAGAAAAGATTTTGGTCTTTGTAACATTGAAAAATAACTCACGGATCAGAAATTGATGCGTCAGCAGCTGCAGCTTCCTGATGCGCGTCTTGCCGTGCATTCGTAAGATGATCTCCTGCGGGTACAGGCAGAAGCGCCCTCCTTGCCAGCCCTTTACCAGTGGGTTGTGGATCTCCAATTCTTTGCAGTTGTAGCCATCGTCCGTGCTGCTGGCATACAGCACACTGAATGGAATTTTGTGAGGCATCTCGGAGTCTTGCCTACATGTAGCCCGTTGGGTACGGGAATGCAATGTGTCCTGTGTTGACTTTACACAGGATTTTTAGGATCTCGGAGGCAACCGGTTAAATAGTTCACTTGCTCCAAAAATCAGAATTGTTGAAAATATCCTCCAATTATACTGATGTAAGATACATATATTTTTCCACAGTTTGTGCCATTCCAAAGACAGTATAAAGTCTTAATGGATCATTTTGAAAGAGACAAGTAATTAAATTTTGTACTTTCATCTCTGTTTGTCATTCCAGACTCTTGCTTTAGTAATAGTTCACTTCACATGCATGTACATCATACTGCTCCAAAAACCAGAATTGTTGAAAACAGCCTCATGTTACATTGATGCAAGATAAATTTTTCCTCAGTTTTGCTATTTCCACAATTTACAGCATATCTGTACTGCATTAATGGATCACTTTGATGAGACACCCAGATATTTCAGAATTCTTGGACTTTCATATCTCTCTTTATCGGCCGAGCTGCATCCCTGATGCTCTTTGATGTACATCTCACTTTCAAACACTGGGTGACCTGCAAAGAAAGAAGAGAATGATTTTAAATATTGCAACTGTATTAGGGGTGGCGAAATTTGATCTGAAACTCATTCGATTATCGTGGAAAGAACATCGTCGATAACACGATTTATCGCCAGAGTTGAAAAACAGATTTGTGATGAAGAAGATAAATCTATTTTAGGCTGAACTTGCAGCCCTGTAGGGCTGTTATCAAAATGTAGTCAAAACAATGTTGCTTTCTGTAGACCCTCTTGTAACTAGATCAGGAGATTCATGGTACTGATTGTTTACATTTTGGTGGGCAGCGTGTTGATAGAGGATTCTTGATAGTTATAGTAAATGCTCTACCGCTTTCAATACTGGCACAAGTTTGATAGCTGAAGAGAATGGAGGTGTCTCTTCTGTCCCCCACCTCCCTGTCTACAGACAGTAGCACTTGTGTGCAAAGTATTCATTCATAGGTGCGGATTTTTTGGTCCCTCCCACTACAGTGCATGCATTTACCCCATTAGGTTTTCATAATCGATGGTATTTTTGGTCATATCGTGCCTCTGGCGATATTTTGAAATAATCATGAGATCATTATCGTGTAGACAATATTTTTTCAACATCGTGTAATTTCGATATTATCTAAACATCGGCCAGCCCTAAACTGTATATACACTGTATCTAAAAATCATGGTTCACTGAACAGTGTCATTTCATTACCATTACAACAGGAGTGTGAGCATCCTCCAGTAAAAAATAGATCAAATACTACGAAAAGTGCAGTTTTGATGAAAGCACACCAAAACTCAGAAAGTAACATCAATTAATAATCTCTGAAATAGTGTTGCACGACTAAGTCGCCAAAAGTCGGAGTCACGACTATCGTCGGGGGGTCGCGACTCAGACTTTAGAAATGCCAGAATCGACTCCATATAATCACCTATGTATGCCATATAAACCAGTTGTGGTAGAAAGTCAATTTTTGAATGATCGTAATCACAGTTGAACAACATAAGTTCAAAAATAATTTTCAAAATGAACTAACCATTAATAAAATTGGACAACAATGGACTGCTTTTGCATCAAAATCACTGAAATCATTGAAGGAGGACACTGAACAATCATTGTATAGGTTGTAGTATGCTTCTAAATACCTATTGATCATACCAACAGAACCGAATGCCAAGAGTCGGCAAATAGTCGGAGTCGCGACTTTTGATCGGCGACTAGTCGACTCCCAACAATCCTGGAGTCGTGCAACACTACTCTGAAATATAAAAAATGGCTTAAAAATGTATTTTACATACCTCATGTAATAATAAACATTATTTACCACTATGTTCAATAGCGTAAAGGCATCAGTGATTTTTTTTTCCTGAGCTGCAGGAGGGGTGCAAATAACTGAGATTCCTTACCTTTAAACTTACATTAAGACAATACCTAAGTGGCCTCAATCCAAGCCACCTACATACATATACAAACCCAATGAAAAGGATGTATTTTGGAGCAGCCTCAACCTGAGCAACTTAAAAGTTAACACTGCCAAAAAAGTGTCATACAGCATGGCATAATACAGTGTACTGTACATTCACCAATTGTACTGCAATATGTAACTTTGCTGGCTATCAATGCAAGGCACGTTCAGTTAGTAGTGTTCATCACTTATTAAATTTCAAAGGAATCAAATAAATAAATGCATGCATTGTGGTTGAACAGACAATTCACGATTGAATTGTTTCTAGACCAGTAATTTGATATGCGTGGCACATTTGTTTATATCTGTGTCCTGGTTACTTGTGTCTTTGAGGGGAAATGGGCAAGCCATTAATTCAATCGTAAGACAGTTGGAGGCCAATTCATGACAGATTACAGACAGATCAACCCAGCTCCAAAACAATTTCGAACAATACCGCCTGACACAATTCACATGAATGGACGCGAAAAGTAAATGTTTGTTGCTATGGAAACAAGCGCATCAGTATCACTGTGGTTGTCATGGAAACATCAATGGCTCTGGTTTTTTCAAGAGGTTCAAAAGTGTCAAACCAAGGAGTGAAAAAATGAAACTAATCAGAGACTTCTGGAATTTAAGATTTGACATCACAAACTTCCAAATTTATTGAAAATAACAGAACTGGAGCTTAATCTTACCTGTATTTCATGTTACAGTGGCAGAAACATTTGCGCATCCCAGGTCGAAAATCCCATAGAAACCAGTAGAAACCATAGTAGATGTTTTATCTGGTTTCTACTGGTTTCAGGAAACAGTAGAGTCTACTGGTTTGAAGAGGAACTGTGAAGTGGGACATTAGAAACCATTAGAAACACGTAAGTTCTAATGGTTTAAAGACCATAGAAACAATAAAAACCAGTAGGATCTAATGGTTTGAACATGAGCGTAAAAATATCAAGTCAAACCAGCAGAAACCTTTATAATCCAGTAGAGGATGATGGTTTGATGACGCAGTAGAAATCAATAGAACCAGTAGGATGTGCTTTGAACAGATGTGCAAGTCAACCAGTAAAAAACCAATAGAGTGTTAATGGTTTTCAAAAACCAGTTGAAATCATTAGAAATATAATGGTTGAAGGATGTAAACAATACTAAGTCACACCAGTGGAAACCTGTACAATTCACCAACAGAGTCTTATTGTTTTTAGATCAGTAGAATAATCAAAACCAGTAGGATCTAATGATTTTGATCATGGGTGTAAAAATACTAAATCAAAACCAGTAGAAACCAGAAGGATCTAATGGTTTGAACGGTTATATTTAATAATTAAATTCCAGATTTTTATATTAAATCATACTACCCATGAAATTAGCCCTTCTTTTGACTCCCCAGTATACAATCTCTGCAGACAATAGAACAATCTCCGTAAGAGATGTACAGTACAGTTGTTATGAGTAAAAACACGGTAACTCGTTGGCGTCATGAATATTCATGAGCATATTGCTAACACGATTAAAATCATATTTCTCTCATTATTTGGCTTGTTTTTCATGAGATTAAGTAATATTGTAAATGTAAGCAATTTAGCACTGTCATTTGCATGAAATGGGGTTATTTTATGAATGTAATAAGGGAAATACAAACAATAAAGGAGATATACATTTTCACATAAAGTAACCACTATTCTTGTTGTATCGATAAAATGTGATTATATATAGGAATCGACGTAAGTTGTATGTTATAGCAGGTAGTGTATAGGTTTAGGAACTTAGGTTAGGAAATAGGTGTAATAGGTATTGCATTAGGTGCAGGCGTAGTAAGATCGATCCTATGTTTGAATATAATAGTAAGCCAAAAATAAAAACGCGACATTTTTCTCCGATTGATTCAAGTGTAGCATTTCTACTGGTGTCTTCTACTGGTCTTCTAACGGTTCTCATACTGTTTCTACGGTTCCAAAACTATGGCAAGAATCTTACTGGTCGCTACTGGTTCCGTACAAAATGCTCTATTGGTTTCTTATGGTTTTATTTCACTTCCCATATTGAAACCAGTACAGATTGGTCTCTACTGGACCAGTAGAAACCATAGAACTTCTAATACTGGTTTAGCTTTACCTGGTTTCTATGGGAATTTCGAACCTGGGATTTGAAAATTTTACAATAAAAGAAGGTTGTATTCCAAGGTTCTCAGCACACTCATGTTATCCTTGTCACCAAGTTCAATACTCCAAATGCAAAGAGCACGATTCAAAGAAACTACTGATACCAAATATGGCTTCTTTGCCCCTGAGCAAGGTACTGTAATGGCATTTTGTAACAACAAAATTTGGAAAATATGCAGAAATGCATTTTAGAGTTCTTGCTAAAAAATAAATAGGCAGTGTATAGGTGCGTCTACATTACAAAACCTCGCGAAGTTAAATTTCGCGAAGTTTTATGAAACTTCGCGATAATTAATTCGTGCATCCACACTAGCCCTAAACTTCCCGATCTTTTGCGGGAGGACTAACTTCCCGAAATTTAAGTCGTTAATACGCATGTGCGATAGAAGGTAAACAATGTAGTCCTGATGTATAAAACGCGCGAAAACAATATCATGCAATCAGCTAGCTGCACGTACATGATGGATGGCATTGTTATTGATCAACCATTAGGGCCTATACATGTTTTAATGGTTGGACATGATGCTTGGTAGAAAATGCTATTCACCTCAGACTTTGACTAAAAATGTCTGAACTTTGAATACAACCAAGGCTTTTTCTTATGTTATGATTCGCCATCGACAAAGTGAAATTGCTGCACTTAGCCTCACTTACACGGAGATTAGTCTATATTGTAAATAATTAGGAAACGTTTTCCCGCAAATTCCAACATATTCGTTCACAAATTCAGACACATTTACATGTAAAGCACATACTAGACTAGCAGCTTTCATGCGGCCCGCGTTTTTGTACCGGAAATGGTCAATGTGATACTGGACCCCACGAAACTTCGCGCAGTTTGCGTCTACACTGCAAATGTCGCGC
>JZLH01S0490474.1:7726-18471 GCA_001188425.1 Eucidaris tribuloides
TAAATTTAATTAAAAAAACCGAAAGACATTCAGAATCTGTTATTGGTGTGATAAAACCTTTGGGCAGAAAGCTTTCAAATAAACAAAAAATCCCCAAAACTAAACTCGGGCTTTAAAATTATGTTGTTGTGCAAGTATACTCAACCAGTAATCCAGTACTCCTATCAAGGAGTAAATAGTAAGTGAACTTCCTACCGCCCCCCCCCTCCTCCACCCCCCCGAATTTTTGTCTAGATGAAGCGTTTCAGAGCGTGTGATTTTCAGGGCATCAATAGAATAAAGAAAAATGAATTTTTCTCCATTTTCTAAAACAACATTTTCAGCAGAAACATTGGAAAAGTACACTTGATTCAAGCATGTAAAGGTGAAACAAGTGCTACTTGCGGCTTGGCGACCAATTGCCAACCAGAGGGTTCAAAATAATCACAAAGCCCACCGCCCTCGTAACATCTTACATAATCGGCTCCAGCTCGTCTGTGGTTTGTGTCCTCACCCAAAAATCGTGGTTCTAAACAGGTCCATGTTCTAAAGCAATAAATGCTACCACTGCAAGCCTCCACAGTCAACCCCCACCCTACGCCGTAGGCGAATATTTTCCCCGTGGAGCAGCGCAGTCTCTATTCTAGACAACCAAGTTCATCATATTACTCGATGCGTGCATCGGTCGGCAGAGGGCTCCTATCTGCCTATAGCAAGAATTCACACTGGGACATTTTAGTGCACGTGCACGTACTTTTATTGATTACAAGGTCTGACCAAGTCCCTGGGGGATCCTACTTGCCTGGAAGGTACATTACACTTTACTGGAGAATAATCCAGGACATTTGTACGGTAAAAATCAAACATTGAAAGTTTGAGCAAATTTCAAGAGATATGATTTGTCAAAAAAATAAATAAATCTGTAGTTACACACTGTTCAGCAGTCAGCAGCAGAGGTGAATTCCAGGTTCGGCTCATGCAGAAAAGCCACTTTGGTGAGAAAAAAAAACAATATTCAGTAAGACATCAGTTTATTGACAGCGATTTTACTAAATTGCATTTTGTCGCTGGAAATCAGGAATTATGTGAACAATTCTCCACATTACCATTTCAGATTATGTACGGGTTATTAATGGCAATATGTAAGTATCGCTTGAATACAGAGAAACAAGTTGCAGTGGCTTTATCATATTGTGGAAAATGATGTAGAGCATCTGCAACGTCCAACTAATAACCGTTGATCCCTTCCGAATGAGATTATCCAAATCATATCGTATTATTAGCAGCGGCCGGAGGCGCGGCTGACGCGAAGCAAACAGATATAATTATTTCATAATTAACTTTATTATGGCTCGATCTGAAGACGGGAAAACGCCAGTTGATGTAGTAGTGATAATAATGAATGTATTTTGAAGACCATATTTCAAACTCTACGGGGCAGCTATCAAAGCGAGAATGGTTTGATAGCGCGAAGTAATACGGGTTAATTCTACTTTGGGTAGGAGATTTTGTTATGTTTTGGAGATATTAAACGGCCGTTGATTGTTTGTGTAGCTGTGTTGTGAACATTCATCACGACTGCGCGCCGCGTCGTGACGAGACCAAACGACTGAAAATGCTCAGTCTAATTTCGAGACCGATGTGATTATAACTGGTCATGTTGCTAAGTACAGGTAGGTAGCAAAGCTTAGAATCTTTTACCTAACAAGAAGAGCCCTCTATCGACCATTGCTGGAAATATTATGATTTTCGTCGTGGTCTGGACAAAGATAGTCTCGACACCAATCTTTGTGACTCTATCTTCTTCCGATACGTTGTAAAAGGAGATGATGATGATGAAGAAGAAAAAATGGTGGTGGAGGAGGGGAGGAGGAGGGAGGAGGAGAAAAAGATGAAGTCGTAATAGTAGTAGTAGTGGTAGTAGCAATGAGTAGTAGTAGTACTAGTAGTAGTAGTAGTAGTAGTAGTAGAGTAGTAGTAGTAGTAGTAGTAGTAGTAGTAGTAGTAGTAGTAGTAGTGTAGTAGTAGTAGTAGTAGTAGTAGTAGTCCGACGACGACGACACGATGATGATGATGATGATGATAACGATAACGATGATGATGAAGATGATGAACAAAAAGAGGAGGTAAGGGAGAAGACGAACATTGTGATAACGAAGAAGAGTAAAAGGAGAAGAGGATGACCAGAACATTAAAAGAAAAAGATGATGATGATGATAATGATGATGATGATGATGATGATGATGATGATGAAGACAACGACCACGATGATGATGAGAAAGATGATGATGATGATGATGATAATGATGATGTTGATGATGTTGATGATTCTGAAAGAGAACAAGAGGAAAGGGATAAGATGAAGATGATGATGAACTTACAAAAGAAGAACAGAAGATAAACAAGAAGAAGAAGAAGAAAATGATGATGATGATGATGATGATGATGATGATGGTGATGGTGATGATGATGATGATGATGATAATGATGATGAAAAGAGGAGAGAAGAAGGAACGGAAGAAGAAAAGGAAGAAGGAGAAGAGAAGCAGCATAAAAAGCAGGTACTGGTCTTCGCTAGACTGATTGCTAATAACGTATTTTTGAATTACTTGCTCTTTTCAAATCAATCAGTGAAACATATCAGCTACGTAACATGTATATGTATTTTTAATACGCTTCAAGACACTCTCCCTGTAGTCTAACTCAAAGCTGTTGACTGAAGAGTGAAGACACTAAACGTTTGAAAGCCAGACTGATACTTACTGTTAGATGACATCAATGACTTCGTACAGCAATCGTAATCACCGTGATTACTGGCAACGCACTCGAAGCAGCTTGTATCGTGGTCGTTGTTGTTGTTGCTGTTGTTGCTGCTGCTGCTGCTGTTGTTGTTGTTATTGTTGTTGGTGTTGTTGTAGTTGCTCGTGGTGGAGGTCATTTTCCTGTAGCCTTGAGCCTGATAAAAGGTGTTTTCCGTGGATTCCGTGGTGCACTGACTCAAGATCCCGTCAATGAAGTAATTGCGTAAGGGGCGCGGGGGTACCATAGCTGGTGACATATCGTGGTACCCGTGGTGATCATACCTTTGTAAACCTGGCGCCCGCCGTTGCTGTGTGTTGCGTACGCGTCGCGCCAAGTAAGAATGTTGATAATTACTGTGGTGCCAAGCTTGTTCATGCGTTGCTGGCAGTGATGAATGTGGCGAAGACTGTAGCCATAAAGGTGCGTCAGGTTGAATTGATGGTGCAAAAGAACCAGCAGAGCCCTGATATCCATTGGATTGAAATGGATACCAGGGGTCTGTTTTCTGCCACTGAGAAACGGGACGATGCGATGTACGTCTGTGGTTAATTGTGCGATTAAAATTTTAGCACCGCCTGATTGCCTCTTGCTGTCAGCCGGTCTGTATGTGATACCACAGGCGCACTCATGGATACGCCAGAGAATAGCGGGTAAGTCGCTGGTGACACTGGCGCCAGTGATGGGGGTAAGGTGCACGTCGCGTAACCGGTGGTACTATCTATAGATCCCAAAGTACTATCCAAAGATCCACAGGTACCATCCATAGATCCACAGGTACCATTCACACTTGCAATGGTACCAGCACACATCTGACGGGGTATGTACGCTTGTGATGAAGCGATGATTCGTGGTGATGGGGGCAGTTCCTGATGGTGGCGCTGACGCCGTTGATTGGGGTAAGGCACCCGCCATATAACCAGTTTTTCCAACCATAGATCCCGGGGTACCATTCATACATGCAATGGTACCATCGCACATCTGAAGGGGTATCTGCGCTTGTGATGACGCGAACTTTCGTGGTGGTGGACCAGTCTCTGATGGAGGCAATGACGCCAGCGATTGGGGTAAGGTGCACGTCGCGTAACCGGTGGTACCATTCATAGATCCAGAAGAACCTTCCATAGATGCGATGGTACCAGTGCATCTCTGAGGGGGTATCTCCGCTTGTGATGACACGATAAATCGTGGTAATGTGGCAGTTTCTGATGGTGGCACTGACGCCGACGACTGAGATAAGGTGCACGCCGCGTAACCGGTGGTACCATGGATCCTACTAGAGATGGTGGTACCATCCATAGATGCAGCGGTACTACCATCTATGGATGCAATGGTACCAACACGTCTCTGAGGGGGTATCACTCGTGGTAACGGTACAGCCACTGGTGGTGACACTGACGCCGAAGATTGGGGTAAGGTACACGCGGCGTAACCGGTGGTACTATCCATAGATCCCAAAGAACCATCCATAGATGCAATGGTACCAGCACATCTCTGAAGATGTGATGATGACGCGATAATAACTGGCGACTGCGTGGCTTCTGATGGTACACTCGCGTTGTGAATCGACGGTGGTGGAATTTGGTACGGATGGTCTGTTGAGTAAAATGGGATGAATTTGGCTTTGTGACAGTCCGTAGTTCGAGTCTCTGTGTTGTTTCTGATGGTGCAGCTACCAGGTTTTAGCCGGTGTATGATGGAAGTTGTCGTGGTTTGAACACGGGTCAGTATCGGGTTCACCACTTCGTCATCGGGTGTGTTTGGGGCTACCGACGGGCAGGTAGGGTCTGGATCAAAGACAGGGGTACGACGACCAGTTCCTTGTCGATGGGCACTGAAAAAAAGAGGAACGTAAATAATTTCACATGAAAAATAATAAAAGAATACACTGAATTTACACATGACCTATAACGGACAAATAATATGAAAGAAGTGGTTGGAAACGCATGGAGTAACGTTTTAAATATGTTTGCTTTTAAACTATTGTTTTGCCATATCGTACTATTCATTGATCGTACATTATTTATTTATTTATTTATTTATCCATCTATATATCCATTTATTCTATTATCATTCATTATGTGTTTATTTACTTATTGTTTCATTATTCACATTCATTTTTACATTATTCATTTAAATATTTGTTAACAGTTATGTTATTTCAATTATTTATTTTCTATCTGTACACGCCTGTCTCATAATTATAATATCTAATCTTCCTCCTCCTATTTGTTCTTCTCCTTATTTCATTTTCCTTCACCTCTCTCTCCCCTACCCTTCTCGTTCTTCTTTCTTTCCTTCTTTATCTCCTCATTTTATTTTCTCCTTCACCTTCTCTTCATCCTCCTCCTCCTCTTCTTGTTCTTCTTCCCTTTTCTTCTTTTTCTTCTCCTCCTCTTCCTTCTTCTTTGTCTTTTTCTTCTTTTTTTCCTCATTTTATTTTATCATTCACCTTCTCCCCTCCTCTTTTACTTCCTTTCCCTTTTCTCCTCCTTCTTCTTCTCTTTTCATCATCATAACCATTATCATCATCTTCATCATCATCATCATTTTCATCTCCTCCTCCTCCTTCCTCTTCTTCATCTTCGTAATCTTCTATTCTGAACTTCAGTTCATCATCTTTGTCTTTAATACCATTTCCTCTGTTTCTTTTTCTTTTTCTTTTTCTTTTCCTTCTTCTTCTTCTTCTTCTTCTTCATCATCATCATAATCATCATTAGAATCATCATCGTCATCGCCATCGTAGTCATCGCCACCGTCATCATCATCTTTTTTGTCTTTCTAATGTTCTGTTATTCATCGTCGTCTTCGTTTTTTCCTTCTACTCTTTATCATTATCATCATCACCAACATCATCACCATAATCATTCTTAGTCTTCTACTTTTTTATATTCTTCATCAACATCGTCATCATCGTCGTCGTCATTATCTGTTTCTTTTTTCTTTTTCTCCTTCTTCTTCTTGCTGCTGCTACTACAACGCCATCTCCTTCTCCTTAATTCTCTTTTTCCTCCTCCGTCTTCTTCTACTTCTTCTTTTTCTTCTTCTTCCTCTTCTCTTCCTACTCCTCCTCTTCCTTCTTCTTTGTCTTTTTCTTCTTTTTTTCTTCATTTTATTTTATCACTCACCTTCTCCCCCTCCTCCTTTTGTTCTTCCTTTCCCTTTTCTCCTCCTTCGTCTTCTCTTTTCACCATCATGACCATCATCATCATCATCATCATCATCTCCTCCTCCTTCCTCTTCTTCATCTTCTCAATCTTCTATTCTGAACATCAGTTCATCATCAGCATCTTTGTCTTTAATACCCTTTCCTCTTTTTCTTCTTCTTCTTTTTCTTCCTCTACTTCTTCATTATCATCATCATCATCAACATCATCATCATCGTTGTCGTCCTCGTCACCACCGTCATCATCATCTATTTTTGTCTTTTTAATGTTCTGTCCTTCATCGTCGTCTCCATTTTTTCCTTCTACTTTTTATCATCATCATCACCATCATCATTCATAGTCTTCTACTTTTCCCCTTTTCTTCATCAACATCGTCATCATCGTCGCCGTCATTATCTGTTTCTTCTTTTTCTTTTTCTCCTTCTTCTTCTACTTTTGCTGCTTCTACTACTACTACTACTACAATACTACTATTACTCTTCATCTCCTTCTCCTTAAGTTTCCTTTTCCTCCTCCGTCTTCTTCTTCTTCTTCTCCTCCTCCTCTTCTTCTTCTTCTTCATCATCATCATCATCGTTGTCGTCGTCGTCGTCGTCGTTGCCACCATCATCATTATCTTTTTTGTTTTTCTTAATGTTCTGTTCTTTATCGTCGTCTTCGTTTTTTCCTTCTACACTTTATCATCATCATTATCATCATCACCATCATCATCACCATCATCATTCTTAGTCTTCTACTTTTCCTCTATTCTTCATCAACATCGTCGTTATCGTCGTCGTCATTATCTGTTTCTCCTTTTTTCTTATTCTCCTTCTTCTTCTACTTTTGCTGCTTCTACTACTACTACTACAGTACTACTATTACTCTTCATCTCCTCCTTAAGTTTTCTTTTCCTCCTCCGTTTTCTTCTTCTTCTTCTTCTTCATCATCATCATCATCATCATCATTATCAGAATCATCATCGTCGTAGTCGTCGCCACCGTCATCATCTTTTTTGTCTTACTAATGTTCTGTTCTTTATCGTCGTCTTCGTTTTTTCCTTCTACTCTTTATTATCATCATCATCATCACCATCGTCATTCTCAGTCTTCTACTTTTCCTCTTTTCTTCATCAACATCGTCATCATCGTCGTCGTCATTATCTGTTTCTTCTTTTTTTCCTTTTCTCCTTCTTCTACTATTGCTGCTGCTACTACTACTACTACTATTACTCTTCATCTCCTTTTCCTTAATTCTCCTTTTCCTCCTCCGTCTTTTTTCTTCTTCTTCTTCTTTTCCTTCTTCTCCTCTTCCTTCTTGGTCTTTTTTCTTCTTTTCCTCATTTTATTTTATTATTCACCTTCTCCCCTTCCTCCTCTTGTTCTTCCTTTCCTTTTTCTCCTCCTTCTTCTTCTCTTTTCATCAGCATAACCATCATCATCATCTTCATCATCATCATCATCTTCATCATCATCTCCTCCTTCCTCTTCTTCATCTGCTTAATCTTCTATTCTGAACTTAAGTTCATCATCATCATCTTTGTCTTTAATACCCTTTTCTCTTTTTATTCTTCTTCTTTTTCTTCTTCTTCATCATCAGAATCACCATCATCATCGTCGTCGTCGTCGCCACCGTCATCATCATCTTTTTTGTCTTTCTTATGTTCTGTTCTTCATCGTCGTCTTCGTTTTTTCCTTCTCCTCTTTATCATCATCATCACCATCATCATCACCATCATCATCATCATTCTTAGTCTTCTACTTTTCCTCTTTTCTTCAACATCCTCATCATCGTCGTCGTCATTATCTGTTTCTTTTTTTATTCTTTTTCTCCTTCTACTATTGCTGCTGCTACTACTACAGCGTGTACTACTACTACTACTACTACTACTACTACTACTATTACTCTTCATCTCCTTCTCCTCCTTAATTCTCCTTTTCCTCCCCCGTCGTCGTCGTGTTCTTCTTCTTCTTCTCCTTCTTCTTCTTCTTCTTCTTCTTCGTCTTCTTCCTTCTCTTCTTCTTCATTCTTCTTTCTTTCTTACTTCCTTTCTTACCTTCTTCTTCTCTCTTTTTCTTCTTTATAATTATTTATATATTCATTTATAATGATGAAACAGCAGTACAAGGTAAACACACACACACAGCCACAGCCACAGCTACCGATGGTTGTTTACTTGTTTAAAAAAAAAGAGTAAACATGTGTCTGTGACCACAAAACTTTCATATCTGACAGTAGAATCCTAGTATTTTAGAGTGCATGTAGTTTTATCATCCAATATCCATAAAATAAACTCCTCAAAAAAAAGTTTGGAAATCTGAGTTTGATCGGTTATATCTCCCGTTTCGTAGTAATAATCAATACAAGCTTGGTATCAACGGAAAGATTATTTAATTTTCTTTAACATGATGTCCTATTTGTTATGATTATACAACCAGGGAAAGGGCGGTGTCTTAAAATGTGGTGTAAAGTGTAAATTGAAAAGCTGCAAATTGACCAAAGTTCGGTAGGTCACCAATTTTTTGTTGTTGCTTATGAGTGAGTTTTCCATTGTTTCTGTGGTTGTTATGCACTCTAATGTGAACATTGATATGGATTGAAAGTTCTAAAACAACTGCACAAGCAAGCAAAACAACAACAACAAAAGTGAAAAAACCTCAAACAAACATGTATGGGCATTCAAAAACTGGATATAAGGCATTTAATCTCACCGACATTTAATCTCACCACTTTAACACAACAAAGTGATAAAAAAAGTGTCAGGAGCTTGATTTGCATGGATTTTCATGTTTATCTTCCCATGGATTGATTTCATCAATGTTCGTTGATTTTAATAATATGATCAGAGTTCAGTATCGGGTGGAAGATATCTGCACCACCGCCTGGCCCCACTTCCACATGCTGTTGGTGAGCTTTGTGATTCGTTGCTGTGGGATGGCATTCCACTCGTCAATCAGTAATTGACGCAAACCAGCCAATGTCGTTGTACATGTTGTATTTATTACTCTCTTCCATACAGCCCGACCAAGTTGATCCCACAAATGTTCAATGGGGTTGAGGTTTGGGCTGCATGCAGGCTAGTCCATTCTTGTGATACACTCTCTCTGAGAAAATCCATGCAAATCAAGCTCCTGACACTGTTTTATCACGTGTGGTGTTAATGTGGTGAACGGTCCGTGAGATTAAATGTCTTAAGTCCAGTTTTTAATGCCCATACATGGTTTTTTTTCACTTTTTATTGTTGTTACTTGCTTATTTTGCAGGTATTTCTTCAATCCATGTCAATGTTCACATTAGAGTGTATAACATCCAAAGAGACAATGGAAAACTCACTTCTCAACAACAACAACAATTGGGTGACTAACCGAACTTTGGTCATTTTGCAGCTTTTCAATTTACACTTTACACCACATTTTAAGATACTGCCCTTTCCCTGATGGCATAATCATAACAAGTAGGGCATCATTTTACAGAAAATTAAATAATCTTTCCAATGATACCAAGCTTGCATTGATTATTTCTATGAAACAGGAGATATAACCGATCAAACTCAGATTTCCAAACTTTTTTTGAGGAGTTTATATACGAGTACCAGAGTATTGCTCCATCATGTCCATTTATATCTCAGTTGCACTCTCATTCATCTCAAGACAAGGATTAGGGCCCATATGTGTTTTACAAATCTTCTGTTTACACAGAATAACGTGGACATGGCGTGATGGTGGAGAAATATCAAAATACGAAGATTAATTAATATTCTCACCCGTGATTTGGAGATTCGTCGTGCTCGTCTTGAAGTTCATCGACGGCGTCTGAGAAGGGCAGAAATTCTCCTCCGTGATCGGACACCGTGTCGATGTCCATGGCTGCTTCCTCCGTCATCATCCGAAGTACGTTAGAAAGTCAAGGATGATCTGTTCACTTTTACAATCTCGGCGCGGTGAGAAACACCGCTGTTTTCGTCGATCCGATTATTTTCTTCAATTTACCCGCGGTTGTGATAAGGAAAGATGCAACATCGTGATCTATCTGACGTAACCATGAGCTGGGCTCTGTCTGATAACAGTACAACCTACCACATTTTAAAATCAACAGATAGACAACTTTTCAATTCCGTCATGTAATGTTTCAACAAGTCAGAGCTCAAACTTCGTCTGAAGTGTTCTACTGGGATCTACCTTATCACAACACGTGCGTATTTTAATCCTTCCCGCTTTCAAGATATATAGTTCACACGGTATTTGGGGATTTTTTGGAGTGACCTCGACCCCCTCGCCCAGTTGGTAGTGTTTACATTATTACGTAACATGTAGTTTATACGCCTTTCCCTTTTTTGTAATTTGACGGTAGAATTCCTGTACTTCCTGTCCGTATACATAGTGGTTACCCACGTGCTGACATGTTTATAGGATTACGATGACTTTGCTGGGTTGGGTTGGGTGGGGGAGGGGGGCAGAGAGAATCTCTGGGATTTAAAGGGGTCAAGGCCCACATTAAAATGCTTGGGATATAGACAGAAAAAATCACGGAAACAAATCAGCTGATAAGTGAAGGTTGAGATAATCGAGCTAAAATAGTCATGAACAAATAGGCAACAATGTATTGTTCTATATCCACGAGCAGCCCTCCATTTTTTAAAATAATTTATTTATTTACAAGAACAATGAGATGGCAAGTGGGTAATATAGAGTTGGGTCTAGAATGTTTGTCTAACTGTCAAAACAGAGTGTGTGCTTGGTGACTACATAGTACATGGACACTTTACGGTGGCCATGGTTCTGTGAGAAGCTACATTACGGTCTCCCTGGTAGACTACGTTAC
>JZLH01S0490474.1:21411-36941 GCA_001188425.1 Eucidaris tribuloides
CATATGAATCAAAACTGCATAGTTGCATAAAACAAAAGTTCCACTCTATTACACAGAAATTATAGTTGTGTGAGTTGTGTGTGGTGCATAATTCCACCTGAATCCTGGTGAAAATGATTCTACAATAATGAATAATGTATAAAGTGTCTCTACAACGTAAAACGTAAATGACATGATTAGGAATAGTCTCAACTTGGAGTGAAACTAATCTAGAATCAAGTCAAGGATTCTACTGAGAAAATTTGGCAGTCAAAAGTTAACTCGTTCTTAAAAGCTTCCATCAGTGTGCATTGTGACAGACGATTATACGATTAGAAAACAGCCGTGTAATGTTCCAAAAGTGTTTGAAACCGTGTTTATAATATATATCAGAAAGTAGAACTAGAAGGGTCTTTTCCACTTCTCCGTATTACAGGTTGTGAAATTATCATGTAATAAAACAGAACCGTGTAAACGGATGGATGAAGAGACATGATCAATATTCATCTTGAAATTGTACGTGTTTTGTCATTGTATAAACGGGGAAAAGTTGATTGTTTGAGGTGGGCAATCCCCACCCTTTGATGAATGATGAAAACTGATTGATTGATTGATTGATTGATTGATTGATTGATTGATTGATTCATTCATTCATTCATTCATTCATTCATTCATTCATTCATTCATTCATCGTTTATTTTTGTTTTGCGTTGGGGTACATCCCACGCTCTGAAAGGCTTCCAGCTTTGAGAAATTACATTAATTTAAAAATAAATAGAAAATGTACATCCTGCTCCCTGCTCTCCCCCAATTCGTCACTATTAACAATTTCAGAAGGTTTGATGCTGATTTCTGAGTGCGATGACAATAGAGTACTGTGTGAAAGATTGATGAAAAAGTTGTATTTCCGAGCATGGACCAAGCAATACACATGTACTTGGGGATACTTGGGGATTTGTGACTGTTTTGTGGTCCACAGTTCCAGAACTTTGAAATATAAACCAAAATAAAGGAACTTTTTTATCGAAGAAAGGACTAACCAGCGCCCGAGAATAAATAGCCCCGGGTTTGGCAGCATTTGCCCGCTGTGGCGGTTTAATTAATCTGGTGTAAAAACAACAACGCGTTGAGGTAGGAATACTCGGCAAGGCACCGCGTCGTCTGCACAGATAGGCCTACTGCCGTGCAGTCGTCGACTAGTCTCTGGCGCAGACATTGTCTGTAGATATAATTTATGCTAACATTGTGGAGCTTCATTTTACAAAAAAATATTGTCAAACTGTGATATCTGAGATACATAGTAGTACAAATAAACACCCTACAAAAGTTTGGAAAGTTATGCTGCAACTGGCAAGATATGCATGAATGAACGCATGGAGGTAGAAGATACTCTATGATGAACGTCATCCATTAATTTCCACTGCAGTGGAGTATAAAATAGGCCAGATCTATCATCTACACACAGTAAGTCAATGGGAGGAAATGGGCAAGGAGAATACTCGTTTAAAGCACGAAATAATCATTTTTAAATACAATTTTAAAGACAGTTGATCTCTTTTGCATGCCTAAAAATTAACATTGCGAAAATACAATGGCATTTAGAAGAAAATACCATCTGGGAACCTCCAGCAAAATACAGGAACTAAAAACTCAGTTTTAGTGGAATTATAGTGACCGTTAGACTCTGATTTGATTTTTTTTTCTCTCGAAGAAAACAATTCCTACCGTAGAACTTTAAACACTAAACAGCTATTGTTTATCTTTCGCGTTTTTCAAATTCTACGTAATCACTGACCCCCAGATTTCACTGACATGCCCTTCATCAATAGTCCAAGGGCATGGGTTATCTTTTTCTGGTTTTCGGGGATGTTTGCAAATGAGATCCACTGTCTTTAAGGGCTTCATTTTTATACCTTGTCAAAGACACTTTGAGCATGGGGGATTTGTAGCTCACATTTTTTGTGGTCATTATTAGCCTGTGGCTTGAAAAGCAGAGATTTCATTTTCACCCCTCCTGCCGCACAGCACAACATCACTCAATATTTATAAAGGACTTGTCTGTGAAATCTAAACATCAGTAATTTAATATCTAGAATTTGAAAATGCAAAAAAAAAAAAACTAAGTGCCGTTTAATGTATGTTCTAGGCACACTGGAGTGACTAAACTGGATCACTTTAAAGTGTGACATTAGTCTGCACCTTTGAAGGTGCAAAGTTGAACCTATTTTTTCTTATTGCAGTATCTATTAATCTGTATTTGAATATAAATCCGCATGAGATTATTGCATATTTGTCATACTCATGAATACATCTAGTACACATTTGTAAATTGTACATAAAATAGTGACGTCACACATGATGAACACCCACGAACTGTAAGAGTTTCAAATAGATCAGAAATTTCGTATCTAGGTGACAATAATTCTAGCTCCTATACTTTGCTAAAGTTTCTTAGATCGTAGATGGTATTTTCTTCTACAGTCTAGTGTTTGTGCAAAATGAGACACTTCCATTGCTTTTAATGACTACGGATGCATAATCATTGATGTATTTTCTCTATAACATAAATTACGGGAGATCATCAGACATAAATAATCGCCAAATTGTAGAAACGTGAGACCTCATTGTTGTGAATTTATTCAAATTTTAGGTGAAACTGCCACTGGTGTTCTCTTTGCTTACCTGGTTTGATTTTACACGCACGAGCACAAAGTAATGTAAAGTTACTGACGTAGCTGGCGGTAGTGCCGTTTTGGCGTAAAGGGGCGAAAGCCCCGTATTGTTCATGAAATGTGTTGATTCCTATGAACCTTGTGATTTTTCAAACATTTATCACTAGAAATCGGCGATTAGTCCTCCACAATGATCGATAAATAACTAATATGAATATTGAATAGGCCTATCTCCAAAGTGGGATTTTCAATGTGAAATATCAGATCATTTGCCAATATTTGCAATACTAATTTATTTGATTAATCTCCATATAAAAAATTCAAATTCAAATTCAAATTGTTTTATTTTCTCAGTAAAATAACACATAAAAACAAACATCATACAAAGTTTAAATATTACAAATCATTGGATAAGTCTAAAAATAGCATTATGATTCTGAAGTATAGTACTGAGGGGTAGCAGCCAGAAAGGGGGAAAAATCCTTATACTTAGGCCGACCCAGTTACACATATGATTGATAAAAAGATGTAGAAAATGCAATATTTAAATAGAACAAACAAACAAACCAACTTTACAATACACATAAATAATACACCAAATCGCAAATGAAGTGCAATGCCCTAAAATATTTACAATAATTACAATAATACAAGTGGTATACATATATATCAATCAGCCATTATATTTCTCAAGAAGAAATCTCTTAAACTTCGTTTTGAATAAATCAAGCGTTTTTGCGTTGCGTATTTCATCTGTTAGTGAATTCCAAACCAGGGGACCTTGATAAATGATGGACTGACACGACAGACACGTTCTTATTTTAGGAAGATGGAAATTGGTTGAATTTCTAGTAGAATATGAATGTATATTGCTATTTAGGTTAAAGTATTTCAGTAGAGAAGTAGGTAATTTTTTTTCGGTGACATAAAAACATAAAAATTCCGAGCTGGTATTGATATATGTCATAAATATTTAAAAGTTTCAGATGATAAAATATGGGTGAGGTGTGAGGCTAAAAAAGATGAATGGTTGACTATTCTTATTGCACCGTTTTGTAATTTCTAAGCAAAGTCTATCAGATGAATTTTGGGCTGGCACTTCCCGATATAGAAATAGCATAATCAATGACAAAGGAGCGAATAATAGCATTGTATAATCATTTTTAAAATCTCAGAAAGCGTAACCATATTAATTCTGATATAATATTCCAACATTCTTGTGATATTTTTAGAAATTAATATTTAGAGTGGTTTTTCCAATGTCAACTTGTTGCAATCTGTCACACACAGAAATTTAGTGATGAGTACACTGCTTGATTTCAGATCCAGCATAGTGTTATGTTATTTGATCAATATCATACATTTTTATTTGTAAACATCATGAATTAGTTTTCTTTATATTAATTGTAAGTTTGTTCATGTCCGCCGTAACCCCAGTTTGAAATGCTTATTAAGTTCATTATTCAAAAATTACTTTGTACTTCAAATGGGTCTTTGTGAGAACCTAAAAATGCTTGTATCGTCTGCAAATAACAATGTACTTTAAAGCCTTACACAACGGTACTGACACGGTAAATGTTTCACCAAAATAACATAATCGTTTAAATAATTACTAATTACAGTGTATCTGAAAATTGGAATGATGTGGCCTACGTTCTGATGTTTTTAATCCTAATTTTGTGTATGAAATCCTTGAAAAGTAAATTTGATGCATGTTTTTGATCTAAATATTCTAAGTAAGAAATAACCATCGGGCAATAGGAAGCACCAAATAACGTGGATTACTACAGAGGTAATGTCTCTTCACTGTGGAAAGCAATAAACAAAATATTAAACAAACCAGTAAAAAGTACAAACAAGTTCGTCCTTTAGTTTAATCAACCGAAATGGAATAAAGCTTGCCAACGTGTAGCACAAAACATATCTAATAAATCTACATGAAATTGCCCCCAATCTGTCTGACTTCCAGACTCGACTCTGCAAAGCACGATGGCCGGTCGAGAAGCTACGTCTGGCAGCCAGACTAAAACCCCATATCAGGGACGAAACGTTGATCGTATACACACAACTGCATGATACTTTTTACCAACCGTATAACACAAATATTTGAAGCAAAAATAACACAATACTCTTGAAATATTTATAGTTCGTTCAAATCTGTGAAATCACCAGGACCACTCTTCTTGCCATAATTTGAATCAGTTACGTATTTATGAAAACAAATGCTACGTAGTTCATTCTATCCCTCACCCCATTGTTCATCAACCATGCCGGGCATTTTTTTACTGTTCTCAATAGAAGCGTTTACAGTAAGTTTTTTAAGTTTCAAAAGAGATAATTCTTTTCTAGATAGTCTTAAAGCATCAGGTCCACCCTGACGCTCAATGTTTAGTTTTAATAAAAGCAGAACAATGAGAGAAAACCTATTACATGAAAGTTTGGCGAAATCCACCAAAGAAGGGCGCGAATTATGAATTTCAAAATATTATTATTTGTGACGTCAATGCGAGCAGTTCCACATTATTTCATTAATAATTATTTCAATAACTTGCCACTTTTATATTGGGTTTATAATATTCATTCTTTTTAAATAGAGGCATGTATGGAATAATGTTTCTAATCTATATATTGAATGGACAGGTAACACCATTTTCAATTTCTGAGAAAATGACACTTTATGGAACTTATATTACATGACAATGGGGGAGATGCTCGCATGTGACGTCACAAATTCAAAACTTTGAAAATGCATTACTCTGCTTTTCTTTGGTGAATTTTCATTGTTTTGCTTTTATTAAAACCAACTTGACGTCAGGGTGGACCTTGCCTTTCAAGGCAACACTTCTCTCCGCATTTGTCGTAAAGTGTACATGTTCCGCATAACTTGAGTGATCCTTTCTTTGCATTCGCATGTTCCACGAAAATATTAACAGTTATAAAAATTTCAAAAAAGTTCAGCCTTTTCTAGATAGTCTACAGGTAACATTTTGCCACATTTGGCGTATAGCGTGTTATTAACTATTCGTACAGCCCGGTCGATTTTTTTCCGCATGTACCACGAAAATGGATCCGCCGTCAGGTAGACGCGAGTCTTCAAACCGTGGTTGCCTAGCAACGTGCCCGTCGCTAGGGACGACGGATGTTCTTGAGTTGCGCAAACGACACGTTCACGGTGTACTTCCTGATTCAAGAAAGCGACGATTTCACGGAGTTTTCCGATCGTATCCGATTCCAAATCTTCGTAAATGATCGGAAGAAATTGTTGGCTGTTCTGTATCCACTGCAGACACGTCGACGTCCATTGCGCAATTTGGGTATCAACAAATCGAGTCCAATCTGCATTATGGGGATAATAGAATTGGTAAAAAAAAAAAAAAGATAATGTTTACAACAATATCACAAAAAATAGAATATAATATTATTATTATTATTTTGTCTTAAAAAAGAGGATGATAATGTTTACAACAATATCACAAATAATAGAATAGAATATTATTATTATTTGTCTGCATTGAAATGACACTACTATTTACTACTACTACTGCTACTACTACTACTACTGCTACTACTACTACTACTGCTACTACTACTACTACTACTACTACTACTACTACTACTACTACTACTACTACTATACTACTACCACTATACGGTATACTACCTCTACTACTTCTACTACCACTACTACTTCTTCTTCTACTACTACTACTACCACTACTACCCTGACTATACTACTACTACTACTACTACTACTACTACTGCCTACTACTACTACTTACTTACTACTACTTATACTACTACCTACTTACTACGAATAATAATAAGGAATAATAATAATGATAATAATAATAACAATAATGATAATAACAAAACAATAGTAGTAAGAACAATGATAATGATGGTAATGATGATGATTGATATGCGTGTATCGTTAAAATATCAATAATTATTGAATAGAGCTTCATACTGCAAAATGCTATAGCCATTTTCACGCTACTGCGAAAACATACAAATTCTGTATGAATTAGTTTATCAGAGTGTTAGAATTTTGACTTCGTACATTATGTTTAGATTTATACAGAAAAAAGCTGCTCTTTATGTATGCAGTCCATTTGAAATAGTTTTGAGTAAACTTGTTGTCTTAACCGCTGATGCAAGGGAATGTAAATCTTCAAATAAATAGATAATGAATGAATAAATAAGTGAATGAAAATTAAAAACATTCTGATAAATGAATAAATAGTATAAATAAATAAATAAATAAATAAATAAATAAATAAATACAAATAGGCCTTCAACTCTGTTTGGTTGAAAAAAGTAGGAGAAAAGTACGACTCAATCCACCAAAGTAGGATATTTGTAAATAGTGTTTGGAGTAGTAACCTCGGAGAAAATGCAAAATGCAGAATACGCGGAATAGGCCTATTCTAAAATTGCCGAAAAATCGGAAATTCCCGAAAACGAGTTTTCCTTCACAAGCAGATGATAATGGCAAGTACCGTGCTCTCAGCAACACTCATCATAAAAACACAATACAAAATTTATACAAATATTACATAAAGTGAAATAAATATAAAAATACAAATCACAAAACACATGGTATAAAACATAATGAGAGTGTATAAGGGGTGAGCAGAAAGGAAGAGACTCCTTTTATAAGCGCTACCCCAGGAAAAACACTAGATATTGCAATAAATAAATAAATTAATAAATAATAAATTAATAAATAAATAAATAATTAATAAATAAATAAATAATAAATAAATGAATGAATAAATAAATGAATAAATTTATGAATAAATTAGAAATAAATAAAAATAAATCAACAAATAAAAAAATACAAGTTGTGTATATCATTTCTCGGTCGATGTAGATACCTTTAGATTTGAAGTATTTGATCGCCTCCGATATGCTGGAGTTCGAGGCGAAGAGCTCTCTTCGGAAAACTTCAGCCACCATCGTCCGATACGGATTTCGAATAAGAAGAATTGTTCCTCCTTTAAACTGCTTCACGTGGTTGGTCTCAGTTTTATGCGACTTGACGCATATTGTTGTTTTGCTCCTATAATCTACATGTCCTCCAGGAAAAACTGCGAAATAAGTGATGTAAATTTATCAGGACATTGACTAGATGAAGCCATAGTACTTTTGATTAAAATCGTTTCCGAGCCGAAAACTCGGTCACTGGCGAGGGATTTTGTACCCTGGAAATAGCGGGATTGGAAAAAATCCCTTACTCTGGGATAAAACTACTGCAGAATCAAGTACACTGTTGAAGGCTTCCACTGCCTAAATTTCATGGTCAAATGTTTTTAAATATTTTAGGTAAATGACATGATTGGGGGCGGTCATCAACTTGGGCTGAACTACTCTAGAATCAAATCAACTATGCAAGGATTCTCCTGTGAAAATCTTGCAGTCAAACGTTGACTCATTCTAAAAAAAAACGAATGCCAACATTCCTTGTGGCAGGCAAACCTGCTGTGTGGCTCTCTGTGGATCCTATTTTTATTGTGCCCCGATAAAATTAAGATACTAATATGTTAATGCTTGATTCTCATTATGCAAACAAATTAAACACAAATCATTCCAGCTGGGAGATCCACTCCAGCTGGTGTATAAATGGTATGTATTTCAACTTATTTGGTTCTTGAGGCATTTTCAGTTGTTCCCAATCATGTCACTAACCTTTAAAGGCAAGGTTCACCCTGACATCAAGTTGGTTTTAATAATAGCAGAACAATGACAGAAACATATTGCTGAAAGTTTGGCGAAAATCCACCAAAGAATAACAGAGTTATGAGGTTTCAAAGTTTTAAATTTGTGACGTCACATGCGAGCAGCTACCAATATGTCATGTAATATAAATTCCATAAATTGACATTTTTTAATGGTTCATGATAACTGAATGGGTTTGTTTCACAGAAGCATGTATGAAATAATGTTTTTGATAATATATTAAATGCACAGGTAAAATCATTTTCAAATTTCTGAGAAAACGGTACTTTTATGGAATTCATATCACATGACATATGGGGAGCTGCTCGCAGGTGACGTCACAAATTTAAAACTTTGATTCCTCATAACTCTGTTATTCCTTGGGGGATTTTTGCCAAACTTTCATAAATACGTTTCTCTCATTTTCTGCGTTTATTAAAACCAACTGGATTTCATGGTGAACCTTGCCTTTAAAGTATTAAAATACTTTCAAACAATCACAATCAGTACTCATTGTGACAGGCAAATATGTTGTGTAGCTTTGTATGGGATCAATTTCTATCAGGGCACCAGAATAATTCAAAAGTGGTAAATGTACACTTGTTTTTCTATAATTGTATGAAAAATGAACACTTGTTTCTCCCCGAGTAAACAAATTCAGGAGAAATCCTTCCAGCCATGTTTTACGGACTTTACACTCCAGGCAGTACATAATTATCCAAACTCATTTGCTTCTTGAGGCATTTTCAAAGTGCACTACCCTATAATGGGATCAGTGGGTGTTTACATACAGAGACTTCTTTTTCTTAAGAAAAAGTTAAAAGCATTCTCAATCAACAAAAATAAAAGACACACACATGAATATAAATATAATAAAAACAAAAAACAAATAAATATATATTTCTTTAAATCAAGTTGTCATTTTTTTTTTGCAGTAAATTTGGGGATTTGTTGTCAAATGTGTCATACTTATGTTTGTAGCTGGCGTTTTCTAAAGATTAACACCAAGAATACAAAGTAGAGGTCAGGTTAGCCCCCCCCCCCCCCCCCACCCCTAGGTTACTTATCACTCGGTTCATCTATTTTTCTTTCATCATTTTAATCAAAATGGGCAAATTGATTGAATAACGATTTGTCAGTTAAATACCATTTGGAGGGACCAGCCTTCTCTCTGTTCTCCAATACACGGTGCCCGTATAAAACCCTGTTGCTTTTTCGATGAGTTGTCTCGTCCAAGTGTTACCAGATCTGGGATAGGAGGCTAGCGCCACCAGCGGTAAGGAACCAGGATGACCAAGCTGAATGGAGGTACAACGCGAGTCTTTGCAGAAAGAAAGCAAACAAAACGTTCATAAAAAGAAACATCTGTGATTATTGCTGGGGCTGAAATGAACACGTAATTTTCGGTAATTAATCGTGATGGGTTACGTGAAAAATATGTTTCTCTTTTCCTCCTTTCCGTATTATCTGCTTTTCTCATCTACTCCTTTTTTTCTTGAGTTTAAAGCGCAAGTTTAGTTTTAGCGTAATTTTGTTATTTGAAAGCTTTATCATGTTTATGCCTAAAGGTCATATCACTCCAATAACAGATTCTGAATGTCTTTCGTGTTTTTTTTTATTAATTAATGAAAAATGTCGGGGGACCTCCGAGATTTTCGACTACATTTTACATTATAGCATCTTCAGCGTTGTTAAAGTGGTAAGGTAATGTGGATTATACCTCAGCAGAAAGAGTCTGATCTTTCTGCTGAGGTATAAGTCCTGAGTATAGATCCTGAACCCAATCTTTAGAACATGATTCCAGTCATCGGTGTCTTCAGTCTTTCATCCATTTACCCAAACTTGCAAAAAGTGTTATCTTACATTGTTGTCTTCAAAACCAATGAACTCGGTCATGCGTGACACTAGTGATGCAAGTGAGTTGCAATTGCAAGGAGAAAACGTTGCTATTTGTGGATATTTTCCTTATAAATCTCCATAATGAAATAGTCTGGGATTATTATCCATCTAAACATGGATTATCTTTTTTTTTCTGATACACAGTGTAGAATACGTGCTTGTAGGGAGGCCCAGAAAGAATGCAACACCTGCGATCGCTAATTTCTTCACCATCATCAGCAAAATGTCGTTGTTGTTTTTATTTCGTTGGTTAGAACATTCTTTTTTCAACAAAATGATACCATGATCATTGATTTGTAGTAACAAAGGCGTTTTGGTCTTAGGGCCATTTTTCTGAGGCAATGTCATTTCCCAAATTTGCTTATTTTCAACTCCACCGATATCGGAACAGAACACCCTCAAAACCGAGATATTCTCGTCACAGATATTCGCGTCAAAGCGTGCCATAAAGGGCGGACAAAACCGCAAAACGTCACTTTGTCTTTAAGCTAGGGCATTCCTGCGGTTTGTCCGCGTAGCTTATTCTATGGCACGTGTAATGAGTGAACATTTCGGTATTCCGAGGATCGTGGAGTTGAAAAAGTAGCACATTTGGGAAATGGCATTTCCTCAGAAAAATGGTCCTGGGATCCTAACGACTAACTGAAAATAGATGGCCATGATATCATTCTATTTAAAAAAAAAAGAATGTTCTAACTAATTAAACAAAAAACAATGGCATTTTGCCGATGGTTTGAAGAAATTAGGATAGCAGGTGTTGTGTTCTTTCTGGACCACGCTGTATAGTTCTCACCTGGGACAGATGTCCTATATACCGACATATAATGCTCGCCACCACAATTGTGAAAGGGATCCCCCGTGCAATGCAGATCGCAAAGAGTGTTCTCGACGTACGAAAGAAATTTCGAATGCCTGGAAACATCCGTACAGTAACATTCTCTTCCCCGACTGAGAGCTGCATACGTGAAACCCTGTCGATGGAATGAACAAGATTAACATGACTAGATACAGAGCGAGAGTGATAGTTTTCTTGACTTGCTAACCATCAGGGGTGAGGCCCCCCCCCATTAATTACTATGCTATTTGGCCGTGAAAAAAAATTGGCCTGCAAACTTTTTTCGACGTATTTCGCCCCCCCCCCCCGCCCCTTGATTTTGGCGCCGCCCCTGTGAATGCTTGGTGTTTTTGGTTGACTGTTATTTATACGTATTTTCATTTTACATACAAATCAAAATATTGAAGAAATTCTTCGTCTACCTAAAGAATAGGTCATGATAAGTAAAACATTGTATTTCAAACAAAGGATTGAACTATTAGGCTACAGTGAAAATTGATGAAAATGCTTCAACGTTTTTCTTCAAGTTTCATTTTTTTTCTAATTCAAATCGTGTGCTGTGATGCAGTTAGCTTCCGTAGATATGAACTTAAAACTGCGGTAGTCCTCTTGTGTCAGGGGCGTCGATCCTAGGGTGGCAAGGGGCAGTCGCCACCCAATGAATATATTGGGGGCAAACGTATCAATATGATCCCTCCTTTCCTTCAATTTTTTGACAACTAGATAAATTCATAATATGTAATACAAGGATATGTTTAAAAAGCATTGGAAGGCACTACAAAACCATTTAACCAAGCATAGGAATAGTACTAAAATTATGCACAATTTTCAATTGGCGTGCAGATGATAAAACAAAATTGATGAAATGATTAAAATGATGAAAAATGATAAAAATTATAAACAATTACGTTCAAAACGCGCTGAAAAATTGTGACGTTTTGACTACCCCCCCCCCCTTATCCTAAGATTGATCGATGCTCACGCGCCCTTGTCTTGAGTTTTATACGATAGTAACTTGTTGATATCGAAAATGAACAAGTCGGCAAAATCATGGTGAACTCGACAGTCTGCAGTTGTTAAAAGTTTCCGCTCATTTTCAAACTGTTATCATGCTATGATAAAAATTGTCAATTCAGATTCATCTTCATGTCAGGGTGATGTGAATAATAATTCTAATTTTGTTTTTGTAAACTAGTTTGATAAGTTTTCCGATATGTTTAACAGTTTTGTCGCGCACTTTTGTCACTTAAAAGTTTAATTCGTTGGGCACAGTCACTGAACACTTGAGCGTAAAAATAATTTAGTCTTTTTGCAACCAGTTTCGTCAGAACTTCATTTAGTTTCGCTTATAACAAATATTCAAGGCATTACCATGGGACTAATTTGGATAAGAAATCAATCGAATTTTGTAAACAAAGACGAATTTGCTTTTAACATCTGTTGGTCGTTCACTAGCGGAAAATTATAATGACAACTGACCATTGTGAATTGACAATATTTGTGACTTCTTGCCAAATGATGAATTAAAAAGGTAAATGACCAACCTGAAAATACCACTTACACATCCCACTTTCCTCGAGACAAAACTAAATTAAAACTCGACGAGATTTAATAAAATGATGAGGAAACTGGGCGGGAAAACCTTTAATTAAGTAATAACAACATATTGAATTGTTTTATTGAGAAGACGTCTTAAGTATAGAGTTTGTTTCAATTGTTTGGATATTTCAATGGATTTTTAACTTGACCTTCTGGATTCTGGAAGTGAAAAGTTTGATTGCGAAACGCGTTAACTCCATTTTCCGCCAAAATTCAGTTATTATAAACATCAACACATTTAGCCCCATGCACCCACCTGGCTATGTCATGAAATTTGAAGCCAAATTCCACAAGCTAGTACAAAGTATCTCGGGTTTTAGATTTATTTTTCCATGGGCGCGTGTACATACTCGAGCAAAGAAATGCAATTTTCTCCAGATTTACTTAAATAGAGTTTAAGCCTACCCTTTTTGCGATCAAAATCTTCAAGTATTCTATGTCTCTTCTAAATGTAAATCAAGGCTGAAAAAAAAAGAAATCTTCCACCAAAGTATGTGCATAACCGAAGGCTGATATCTCCTCGCTCATATACTTACAAGCTGTATGCACGTTTCAATACATAATTCGATCGTCAAATTGTTCGCCCGTTCTCGGAGAACACTTTCTCCTGTTATTACAAAACGCATGGCTGCTTCTTTCGGTCTTTGTACGCATGCGCGGTAGACACCCGGACTGTCAAAAGAGTTCCACGTCAGCCACGTCTTATTTAGAGCTAGAAAAAAGAAAGGAAAATAACAGAGGCATTAAAGGCATTGAAATAATTGGGAGAAGTAAAAAAAAATGCCTCTCGAACCAAACTGGTTGAAAGATATGCAATGGATACATCAGCTGCAGTGTATCTCTTGGCTGGAAAGATTTATCTTGAATTTGTTAAATTAAGCGAAATTAAGCTTGAACATTAGCATTTTGTTTCTCTCGAGCCCCGATATAATTAGATGTCTGTCACAAAAGGCATACTGATGGAAGTTTCTTTAGAATGAGTCAACTTTCAGCTTTCGACTACAAAATTTTTACAGAAGAATCCTTAAATAGTTTACTTGATTCTAGAATAGTTTCATTCCAAGTTGAGGACCACCTCAAATCATGCCATTTATCTTGAATCATCTTGGAAAATATCAAATAAAAAATCACTGTTGGTACTTAGAACCACAATATCTTGAGTTGAAATGCCCGCTGCCTATTATTTTTTACTACGATTTTTTTTTCTAACGGCGCATGCGCACCTTATATTATGCTATTAATGTCACGCTCTGTCACGCGCCACATACACTAAGAATGTAAAATTACCACTACAGTCACTGAATCACAGCTAGCTCAATCATTACAGAGCTTGCCTGCAGACTGCATGGTCCCTTGTTGGGATTTGCTGGTAGATAAATGTCATGTAAATGAATGCGACAGTTAGACTTTTACAAGACTTAAATACTTTATGTAAACATTGTGGAAGCCCCATTTAAAAAAAAACTGTCTAATTTTGCTATCTGGCATATATAATAGTATTTGAATGGACAAATAAACACTTTATAGAACATAAAACTTTAGACAGTTATGGTGTCACTAGCAAAATATGTGCAGATAAATATTGTTACATAAATTACTGTCCTGTGGACAGGAAATTCTACAACACAGCAGGCTGTGGGGAAACAGTGGAACAGTCGCTCAATGATTTTCTCTTTCTTAACGGCAATTTTTTTCCAGTGCTTCATGCGTATAGACCTTATCCGCGACAGTAGCATGGGGGATTGCTTAGCTCAGATTTTTTTAACTGGAAACATTGTTGAACGATGCCTGTAAACTCAATTCAATTTGTGACAAATGCAATATCATAAACAAAGTTTGAGCAAAATATGGAAGGGTGTCTGTTCCAGATATACACATTTTACTTCTGTGATATAGATAATTGCACTTGTCATCTCTACAAGTTAGAAGCTTGTTTCCAAAAGGGGGTAGATCCATTTTTCATTAAAATGTGACCTTTTAACCAAAATCCATACAATTTTAGTAAGCTCTATGAGATGACACAAATGAGAAGTTGGAATTACCACCCAATATAGTGGTACAAAATGGCCAAGAAAAACTGATTTTATTTCCAAAGGGGGTACATCTATTTTACTTTAATTCCGAAATGGACTCATTCCAACAGATGAAATTAAAATATATATATATATAAAAATAAGACCTCATATTTTTTTCTCAGAATGGTATTGGATCTACCCCCTTTTGGTAATAAACAAAGGGGTGCTTCCAAAAGGGGTACATTCATTATCATCAAATTTCAATTTTTACCAAAATCCATACAATTTCAGCAGCTCTCAATAAGATGACACAATTGAGAAGTTGAAAGTCCCAAAAAATTGGTACAAATTAATGGCCGAGAAAAGTGACTTTTAATTTCAAAGCGGGTACATCAATTTCGGTTTATTTCCAAAAGGAACACATTCCCAAAAAATATGAATATTAAAACAAACATTAAAAAAATGAAAACCCATATATTTTTTTTCTGAGTGTGGTTTTATGTTTGCATTGTGGAATACTTTGTTAGATTGATTTGCTTTCACGCAGAACCAATGGAATAAGGGCAATTTAAAAAAAAAACGGTCTTCTCATGGTAAACAGTGGATCTACAGTGTACCTTCTTTTGGAAGTAAACTCAAATAGACTTACAGGAAACATATTCCGTATGTTTTTCCACAACTGTTCCGCTGCCCCTCTCCGCTTTTCTTAAACCATCCTGCTTATCACCACGATACGTTAGCAGCGAATCTGTTCTCCAAAATCGGTGTCCAAGTGCCCTTATAAGGAGTCCGAGCCCGAGAACCGTACAAATC